>JACBYL010000806.1:0-16477 GCA_015266385.1 Trichoderma oligosporum | reverse complement strand
CCCCGGCCTGCCTGCCTTAATAATGCCCACTTCCCTCCCCGTCCTCCTTTTTCCCTTGTCCCTCCCTCTCCTCACCGTCTTCACATTCATTCCTTAAAGACACAGCCAAACGCGCCCTCAAGCGTTTTTGACATCACCCTCCTTTTGCACTCCTTTGCAGTCCCTACAAACAAGGCATACTCGCGCATCTAGTCGCTACGCTCCTTCAGCCTCGATCTTTCAAGTCGCAAAGCCGTATTCCGTCAATACTAAGAACAATCATTCATTCCTTGGATACCTCTTTACAATATCATCTTTCAAGATCAAACAAATAACACAGGCAACATGAAGTTCTCTACTACCTCAGTTATCTTGGCTGCCGCCCTCAGCGTCTCTGCCCACCCTAGCGGCCACGCTCACAAGCGTGCTCATCAATCCGAGGCCCGTGGCGAGTTCGTCGTCGCCAACAAGCCTGCTCAGCCTCCTGCTTCTAGCGCCGCTCCCGTCGGAGCCGCTACTCCTGTCCCATACTCTCCGCCTGCATCATCAGCTGCGCCGTCATCTGGTGGACAGTCGTCTGGCAGCCAGGGTTCTGGTGCTTCCACCTATACCGAATTCTGCAGAGGCAACTCCAAGCGTGCCACCGCTGCCGAGATTGCTTACAAGGGTAATGTCGGTGCAGGTGGCGCCTACGGTTGCAACTTGATGCTTGTGCAGAGCCACATCGTCAGCAAGTATCAGTACACAATCCAATTCATTAACAAAGCCGCCCAGGATCAGACCTGTGTCTGCTGGAACAAGATTGGACCTGATGGTGGTATCAACGGTTTCTTCAAGGGCAACGAAGCTCTCACCTTTCATCTGCCCGCCAATCAAAAGCAGTTTCTTGCTGTTGATTCCAACTCTCAAGGTGGTTGCTCTTGTAATCCAGGTGGACCTTCCCTCACCAACTGGGGTCAATACGCCGGTTCCTGGGTCGAGTTCGACTTTGGTAACCTTTCCAATGGTGGCTGGTCCGGCGCTGATGCTTCTTGCCTTGTCGCTGCTTCCGCCAACCTGGATATTCCCGGCATCAGCGTTTGCGGAACTGGTCCCAATGCTGGCACCTGCTCAACCATCAACAAGGGCGGTAGCGGTACGAATGCTTACACTGCCGGCACTGCGGCTATGGACGGCGTTGGTCTCAACATTCCCGCGGGCAAGACTGGCATCACTGTTACTCTCGGTTGAGGCATAGAGTACTGATTTCGCTGGAGGTGAGGGGATAGAGAAAAGTAGTTGGGCTGGGTTTGGGATATAATACATGTTTCGGCTTGAGAATTCTTAGATGGTAACATCTACGGTGTTTGGTGCGCGGCTTTTGCGGATTCCCCCAATCTCCATCGAGTGTATGGATAAAGCCAACTCAAGTTGCTTGAATCCGTCATATATATATATATATATATATTATGATTCTTTGATATATATAATTTGAATTGTTATTTGGTTTTGATATGAAGTTACTTTTAGCCAAGATAGCTGAGCTTAATTCTAACTATGAACAATAGAAGATGTTGCATGGCGTTACGCCATTCCATTCAGCTTTTTTTTTTTTTTTTTTTTTTTTAGGTTTCCTTGACATATTCCTGAACTAACAAGATGCGCGATGGCGTTTTCCTTTCCGTCGTCGTCTCACATATTGCGTAGCTTACGGTCTGCCTCGGAATAGTCAGTCGGTTATACAAAAGCCATTTGGAACTTTCTGATTGACGTAACGCCAAAATCACAAAGTAGTTTTTTTTTTCTTTATATTTTTTTCCTCTTCTGTTAGTATCACAGATCCTACCATTCACATGCAGGCACAAGACAGAAGCTCATGCAAGATGCAATCTTTTTATTCCCATCGCCTCCGATTGGACCAGAATTTAAAATCTCTCTTCTTAGTTCTCACGCAGTAACATCTTCCCCTCTCTTTTTTTTTTCTTCGTGTAATGGAGGGGTGCGTGTGAAGATCTGAGTGGCTAGAAATCCACTGTGCGTACCTTGATGAGAGGAAACTAAAGTTCTTGTAGAACAAACGAGAGTGAGGCGACCTGCAGCGGGTTCATCGGCCGTTAGCATGAGTCATTTTGATGAGTTGGCAGAAGGACAGTAATTTTTTTTTTTTCCCCTCTAAGCATCGGACAAATGGAGAATCCGGTTGGTTGATTTAGCTGTCAAATCTACTAGTGTGTTTTTGTATTCCTATGAAGCAAATAGTGAATGGTGAATGGTGAATGGTGAATGGTAGTATTAGGATTTTGTCGGTGGAGGAGTTTGCTGTGTTTAGGTTACGCTGATATGCAAGGAACCAAGTTTTCTGCGAACAGGTTCCCTTTCTTTTTCCCTTTGTGTGTGTAGTGGTGGGGAAGAGATGGAGATGAGGTTATTATTTGATAGGCGATGTTGAGGGCGGTGGCAAAGTGATGAGGAACTGTGATGATGAAGTGTGTAAGTACAATGGAGAAGCTTGAGAGGCCATGACTATTATGTGCTCTATACGATTCAAAGTTCCTTGTTGAGCTTAAGCAAGATATCAAGAATTGGACCTTTATTGGCATTGGTCTGTAGTGGAATAAGCTCTATTATACTCCGTACTGATTCGGGGACTTTCACGATATATACATTCTAAAGCTGATGATGATGATTAAATGGCTAGAGGCTGATATTCCAACATGTGACATTGCCCCAGTTATTGTTTGGAACCTTTTGACTTCTAGCATGTGCCCGCGCTGACCTAACCTATAGAACTACGCAACATAGAAAACACCTCGTATGAACCAGGTGTTAAACAAGATGGTTGAAAATATTCATCATATTGGTTTATCAAAGCTGATTTATAAAATGATAAAAAAATAGTTTAAATCTTCTGTTTCTATTTCACAATTGTTAGAGTATTAAATTCAACCTGGACAGTGACTGGCCCGGAACCGGCGAAATTATGATCCCCCTTTACAACATGAATAAGGCAGCAGCAATAGTGCCCATAAGTTTTCGTCAAGGCTTCATATCAAAGTGAGGCTGTGTTGTCTAACGGGGCTTTTTTTAAAAAAATATATCACAATGACGCTGGATCGTCTATGAGCTACTTGGATGCAAGGCAGTTGAAAAACATTGCCTTTAGATAAACTGAACCTGAGCCTCACGGCAAGGGCTTGGGCATATCTACCATGGGATCGAGAACCACCAAGGAGCCACAATCTCATCTGCTGGCAGGCACCGCACATGAAATTGCCACAGCTAAACAGGCTATGCTTAAAGAGGCTCGTAAGCAAATTTCCACATGTGATTCATATGCTCCCGAGGTTGAAGGGTTGCTCAAGCTCGTCGAATCCAGGATTAGTAGGAAACCACGCTTGACTGGCCTATCTACCTTTATCCGTAAATTGCGGAGAGAGCACGACGTTCTAAGACGAGTAGAGACTGAGCTCATCCAAAAGGAACAAGAGCATGATGAGAATAGCTTAGCTCTACTCAACAGGAAGCTGGTAGCTAGTGCTACAGTTGTACAGCACAGCGCGGCTCATTGGGATATCCTCAAACGCTGTCACTCATTGCTTGTTATTGAACAGACATTTCAAGGATCGGCAAAAGATGACCGGAAGAAACAAGTTTCGCAAATTATTGGTGATGGAAGGGAAAAGCAGCAATTGAATAGGACACTCAAGGAGCAGGCCAAGGTTGAAGTCGACGTGATCCAAGGCGGGGACGAATGGCTCGATATTCGGTGGCTCCAGGCGGATAGAGTGGCTCGGCAAATGACCGACTGCGGCTGGGGATGGGGCGACTATCAACTGGGAGATTCTGTCGATGCGGAGGAATGGGAAGATATGCCTCTATCAAGACAAGTGAAAAGACTCGTTGCAGCGGCCAAAATGAATCGGCATGAGTACCGCATTCCTCGCTTGCGAATCGTCTTTCCTAATCTCACCAGAGAGGAGAATGAGGATATCGATGTACTACTAGACCAGCTATGTCATCTGGACCCCCTAGTTGAAATCATCATCGAAGACAGCAGCGGCATGTTCATGCAAACACCACCCCCGCCCCTCGACGACGCCATAAGAAATCTCATGGGAGATGAGTATGACCGTCTAACGGAAACCCTGAACATGGATCACACAATCCTCGTGGATCTCATCTCCGACATCACCCACTCTCAACTGCAGCCACAACCCTGGCAAGCCCAAACAACACGGATGCAAATCGAAGAAGAGAGAAAACATGGCGGCGTCATGGTGCGCGCGTTATACCCAGTCCTTCAAGGCCGCACGCTCGTCTGCACGCAAGAAGCAGCAGAACACTTTCACCAAGTTCTCAGCACTGTCGGTACGGCAACAGAAAAGGAGCGCGGAAGGCTTTTGGTTCCCTTTGACGACGATACCAGGAATATGCCAGTCGAACATCTTCGCAGATGCTTTCAAAAACTCTCTATTCATCCTCTTCCCCATAATGTCCAAGTCCCCGTTCAGATCCTCGCTGAGCCATGGACCATATCTACCGTTAACCAGGCCATAGCAGATGGCCGTCTCCCAAAAGTTGCCCTCGATGTTGCCAAATGTGGTTCCTTCAAGAGCTCCAAGCTAAGTATTTACATGTATGGCTGGACCACGGGCAATGTCACCGTTACATCGAATAAAGAAGTCCGCGGACAGATCCGCACATGGGTCGAAACCAACCGACATGATGATCAGGAGTGCGGCCCGGCTATTTGGCGTATTGACGTTACGAGGAATTTGCTGGCCAAAAGCGCCACGCCGCCGTCGGGAAAGCTTATAGAGAATGAGTCGGATGAAGATACGTCGAAGTCGCAGAGATGATGACGCACTTCATGTAAACCATCAGACATACTGCCTCTGCTTTATATCATAACAAAATTTTGTTCTGCAAGCGATTAAGAATGCTTTCTGTTCAGCCTCCTTTTTTGAGTACTCAGTATATTTAGCACAAAACGGACAGAAAGGATTTTTTTTAATGTTTTTTTTTTAACCAAATAAAACCATGCCTAAACAAATCTACTTTAATAAAGCCAGCTATTCATCACACAAAACCGTTAGTATGCTAATACTATTCTACCCAAGGCTACCCTCTCTCATCAGCATTTTCCTCGTTCGACTACCACCTATGGCTAATCATCCGAGCAAACGAGAGTCGTCTCAGTCTTCAGCTCCGTTTTGTTTTGGCCATACTTTTTCACGAAGAAGATGATGGAGTGCTAGTGACGAACGATGTACCTACTGCACCGGAGCCTGAGATGGAGCAGTAGTTGTGGTCGTGGTCTTGGCTAAGGTGGCAGTCTGGTGTGCGGAAGCCTGTGCTGCAACTTGAGACGAAGTGGTGCCACACACAAGTTTCGTGGTCGTATATGGGCCTCTAGCAGTGACGGTCGTATTGAATATGGCGACAGGAGGGACACCCAAAGGAATAGGTACAGGGGAGGCGTTGGTGCATTTGCCGCAGCTGACGATCCTTGAGGCAGTCGTCGTGGTAGTGAAAATTGTGCGAGTAGGGCCGAGATTCAACTCAGGAACTTCAAAGACACTAGCTGTGCAACTTCCATCATTCTCATCTCCTTGGAAGGGCACACCAGCGGGGTTTTTATTAGAATCGACAAAATCCATCACTTCGTTTCTTCCGCCGACTTTACGCTTCCTGATCGACTCTTCCGCTGGTGTGACGGAGAAACCAGAGCAGAACAAGCGCGTCAGCGTAGTCGGCTCCGCAACTTTGACGACCTCGAAAGATGTTGGAGGGGGTTGTGCCGGATACGGATGGCCAAAGTCCAATACTCGTTCCGCAATCTCGAGAAATGCACATCCGCCGCACTCAACCTCCTTTTCCTCCCATACCGCGGCTGTATGCTTGGTCAATGTCACCACAGATAGCTGAGTGGGAGTCGGCTGCGGTGGCCGGGTTACATAAGTAGTGCTGGTGCAATAGGATTTATAGTCCGGCCAAGGATTAACAAGGAGCTGAGGAAGAGGGTTTCCTGCAGCGATATGGGTGAGAGCGCCCATGAGGAGGGCGGATTTGATTGGAGTCATGGTGTCTTTGATTTATCTTTTGCGGTATCAGGTAGGTGAAGAAGTGCTAGGTAAAAAAAAAAAAACAAAGAAACAAAGAGAAGAAGGAGAAATGATGGATATATGCAAGGACCAGGTTATGTGTGTTTATGGTATTCGTCGATGACAGTGTCTTCTTAAAGCAAAAAGTAAACCTTGGGATCTGATAGAGATGGAAAAATAAAAAGGTTTTTAGAAGAACCTTCGGCTTCTTCTATTTCTATTTTTACTCTCCCTCCTCCCCGGTTTTGGAAGAGGCAACTTCCATTGTTTTAGCTCGGGGCCTTGCCTGCTTTCTTGCCGGAGCCGAGACGAGACAAGTCATGTAAGTAGCATTTTATATTAGGCCCGAACCTCATGTAAAGGGGGGAGTAACTTGACAAGAAAGAAGAAAAAAAAAGGGAGGGGTGAAGCGGTGCAGATCGTTTAATGCTAAATGGCGCTGTTCGTTTATAAAGCGCTTATACCTAGTCAATGTTTGCGTAGAATGTTGCCATGTTTGTATAGCGAAGGGTTATTAGTGACTGATCATCACTCAACAACAAACAAACTTTGTTTGATTGGAAAGTAGCGTGATGAGACCTTCATTCTATTAAATTCTGGGGTGTCTTTATAGCCAGTCTCCTTGGCCAAAGTATGAAATGATATCGTACATCAGCAAACTTTGGTATGGAACACTCTGAATAAGTCCTCACAGTTTACGGCAAAATGTTCATGCAACATAACTAACTTGATGAATAGCCGAGTCTTTGAGTCACACAAAAGTTCTTAAGACAAGATAAAAAAGGCCCATTCGATCCAATCTGTGCTTGCACGTCATCCATTCCTCACTTCTCCTCCCCCCCCAAATCCCCTCCATTCCATTCCATTCCATTCCATCCGTAACACATCAAGTAGGAGTCACGGAGCAAACTGTGTGATATGTCGTTGTTGGCGTCGGCACAACCACGCTCGTCGTAATGATCTTAGCCGGGCAATGCACCCGCGGTACTTCAGTGACACGAACATCCGTGCAGCCATTACAGTCCACCGAGCGGTTCACCGTCACTGTAGATGCGTATTCTCTCAGAGTGCCATCCCATTCGCACTGCGGCCAGTAAGGAGGAGTAGGTAGGCGAGACATCGTGAGTGTCATGGTGGATGTGCAGTCGGATTTCGTAGGCGTAGGCTCGAGGGCGTAATCATTTTCGGCCGTGGCGAACTTTGCATAGAGCATGGCAAGGAAGAGGAGGAGTATGGATGTTAGAGTTGTCATTGTATTACAGGTGGGATTGGCAAAAAGAGGCGACGAAGATGCTGAGTTTTCGAAGTCAAGTATATTTGAAACCAAAGGATTAGGAGACGGAGGATATTCCTTTTTTTTTTTTCTTGTGAGAGGAGGATGGTGATGTGAATATTGGATTGGTCAAGCCTGCTTGATCCTTCTCTCAAGAGCTTATATTTCGTATCCCTGGGAGATTATGTGCAATTTAAAAAAAAGGAAGAAGAAGGGAAAGCTGAATGTCATGCCATGCCTGTACTTTGTACAACCCCAAGGGAAGAGGATCAGCACTGCCCGACTTTGGGTTAAAAAGACGGAACTGGAGGGCAGAAGCAAAGACATACATTTGACGTTGTAGATGGCGTGCATCGCTGCTGCCTTGTCCATGCATTCATTAATGATACTTGATAGATGGGAGTTTATACTCTAAAACAAATGATAGGAGTACCTTATGCAGATAACGAGAGAGACAAATGTCTTTCAATCTTCTCTTCTACAGTTGGCCAATATCAAAGTCCAAGTCATCTAGAAAATCTCCACTGTCCAAATCAGGATCCCACTGCGGAAACGAAATCCCTTGCGCATCCTCCCATGCCCAGTCCTGCATCCAATCCATCGTCATGTCAGAGGCGGAAGGACCATCAAAGTCTGAAGTCTCATCCTCCCAGTTAGATTTGGGGAGTCCTTCTCGCTCGGCCACTTGCTTGAGAATTTCGAAACATTGGTCACTCGTTTCTAATGCCTCTTGGAGCAACAAACGAGTCTTTTCCTTGGAATCAAGCCCATTTTCCAACGCTTTGACATGTGCGAGACAGGTGGTCATAAAAATAATTCCCTTAATGTTGGTCTCTCCAGCACGCACTCTTTCAAGTTTCCACGCCCGTGTGGCGTCGAGGCGCGCATGCAAATTAGCGCTGCCTACTGTTGGGAGATAGCCTAAGCTTGTGGCCTGTCCGGCCTTGGCGTTGAGGAGCTCTATCTGAACGATTATCATGGCCTGCGATACAACGTTGCGAAACATGCCGGCTCCGTTTACGACGAGCCGTCTGAGATCGGCGTCCATGACGTCGTCAGTTGCGGCTTTATCTGTTGACCAGGCATGCGGGAGGCCCCAGATGTGTGTAATCTTCATGGCACTGTCAAGACACATTTGTCGAGAAAAGTAGAACCGAGCATCATTCAGATATTTCACAATGACGGGCTGATGCAGCGCGTGGAAACAGCGGTACAAAAAAATCTCTGCCACTAGAACATGAAATGATGTAATTGGCGTATTCGGAATTGTCTTGAGAGATGTGAGAGACTCTGAAACGGCTCGGCAGGTTTTTGTCAGATCCGAGTTAAGTCGCAGCGTCTCCTCGTAGGCATCGCCTGGCTTCGTGTTGTTGACGTGATTAATGAGGTTCATACGCAGTGGCATTGTTGCTAATAGAGCCCTCAAAATCGATGTCTGAGTCGGTACTTTGGGGCCCTTTGTAGCCGGCCTGCTAATATCCTTCTCATCAGTGAGTTCTTCGTCGTTTAGATTAGCGGGAGGTAAGGTATCGTAATGGGCGGTTGAAAGCAGTGGTGACCCCCCAGCTTCAAAGGAGAATTGCATATTCAGCTCCAAGACAGTCGCCCACAAACGACGTCGCATCTCGGCTCGATATATTGTCATATCTCCAAGGTACCGAGGATCGCGATGAAGGCCCACAAACATGGCATTTCGAACTAGATTTCCAGCCATCATCCAAACCATATCTGCGCCAACGTTGCATATAGACTTGGCGAGAAGCAGAAGACACATGATTTGAACCCCTTCAATATTGACCCTCTTCTTTTCTGGTGGCATCATAAGCCACATTTGGGCTTCGGAAATCCATTGAGTTGCCATTGGCCTGAGAGAGAATACATCATCCTGCAAGGTTGCCCCAAGCGCCATGATCAGTTGGAGTAGAATCACAAAGGTATCGTTGGACGGAAGGCTATTCTCCCAGAATCTCTCATAATCATTCCGAAAAGTAGGTATGTGAACAACACGAAAGACACCTTCAAAAGTCCGAAGATAGTTTTCGACGAGCTCATCAGCAAGCATTCGATCAGGGATTTGAGCTCCCAGAGACGTCGAGGAGAGTGGCTTTAGACGATTCTGCTTGATCTTGCGGCCGAGTGCTTTGCACCTGGAAAGTGACGAGTATAATTCCCCTTGGTTGACCTTGTCCTGGCCAATAATATTGCGTTCAACAGAGAGCTACATAGATTAGTTATTAATTTAGTTCCTCGGTGGCTATATTAGTAGCAACAATACTTACAGTGCTCACGCCATAAATCCAATGGCTATGCCCAAAATATCGGGATTTGGCTACATATCCTTCTGTCTTTTCTGCCACTTCCGGCTCAGACTCGCGTCCTTTGGTTCCATCTGGAGAATCATTGATGCGCATAGCTTTGGCAAGTTTCTCTTCCAGTTGGTGAACTCTAGCAACCAACCAGTCGACATTAGGAGATGATGAACTAGACGTAGATCCAGCGTTGGAACTGAGCACCTTTGACGATGATGCACCAGCTGAACCTGTATCAGCAAAAGGCATATTGATATGAGCAATAGCCTCCAATGCATCCGAGCCTTGTGCCTCAGTTCTAGGTGCTGCTGCTTTAAGGCTTCTCAATTGGGATTTACCCGTACCATCACTTGTCGAGTCCTTGCTGTTAGAATTCAGCATAGTGTCCAACTGTTTGGCCCGCCAAGCTGGTATGTGATGCGGCGCATATGTGCAGCTTGGAATGTTTGACTTGACGCAATTAGTGCACGGCTGCGTACGATCGCATCGAATCTTGCGCTTTCTACACTGCTCACAAGAGAGCGGTGGTCGGCGACGTTTCTTTTCAGCAATGCTTGGCCCTGGGGCACTTGGTGCTTCCTGTTGCGGTAGCTGAGATGATTCCATGACTTCTTGAGGATTTCTAAAACGTCAAGTAAGATGTTGAGATACCCAAACTAGGTTGTCATTTCTTATGTCTTGAACTATGAACAGATAAAAAATAATTATAAATTTGCAATTGTAGAAACGAATCTACATAAAAATCATCTCTTTAAAAACTACCTTGATGAACTCAAAACGCGTGAGCTATGACGTTCGTTAATCGATCCTGAAGCTCGGAAAGCGGCATATCCGCAATTTCACATTTCGGTGTTTTGGCCATTGCTCATTGGTTGGATGAGGCAAATCACCGAGGGCCTTTGCCAGCTTTCTGATGACTAAGGCAGTCAGGCTTCCTGTCACATGTTAACGATAAGTTACAAGTCAGTTACTCCCTTTGACAAGGAATTTCTTGTGCTAGCCTAAGATAGACTAGTAGTCTGTCTTTTATGCTAGGTATACTACCTACTATGTAGCAAAGACTATCGTTTTAGGAGGTTTTAAATTACAAAGAGACCATTGGACTATCTTGGCTTGGCGGGAGCTACTATTGCTTTCCGAGTGTACATAGTAAGATCTCACCTATATATTCAATTTCAATATCGTTTTCATTGAGCGCTATAGCATTGTGGTTACTATGTATATATAAACTAGGACTTGGTACGCATCACTCCATAATGATGATGAAATCTCTCTATACTACTTACTATACTACTTCGTAATCGGTAGAAAAGGGAAAAAAAAAAAAAAAAAAAGAAAAAAAAAAAAAAAAAAAAAAAGTCTACAGAGTAATCATGCCATAATCTACTCTGAATACAACTCTAAACTGTCTAAAAATAGGTAACTAACAAGTACCCGTACTCCCCGTATTAAAATTTCCTTCTCCGCATAATTACTACGGCATACTGTTGGCCCGAGTCGTCTAACTAATATCTTACTTAATTAATAGAGGGTAATCATGTTGGCCCCATTTTAGTAATCCAAGCGGAATAGATAGTTCCGTAGGTTTCTCCAAATCGGAACTTCTCGATATAACGTTAGTTAACATTTATCACGCAAACCTGTTGTCTCCTATTCCTTTGCTTGTCGATTTTTTTTTCTTTTCTTTTTTTTTCCCGACTGAAGCTTGTTAATATATCGCACTTGGTTTAAAAAAAAAATTAAAATTGAAATTACAGATCCTTTTAGCAAGTAACTACGGAGTAATACAACTAACACCAACCGACGGAGTAAACACTAGTGCTGCTAGCTCCAGGGACCAAAACGCCCGACCCTGATACGGGTTTGGCTCTTCTAAACCCTAGGACCTTTTGCCCACAGTAGACTAGTATCCGGAAAATCTTTCTCTCTCTTTCTTCTCAACTTATTTACTTTTGTTACCGAGTTCTCCGTACAGATTGTATGTTATGCTTGATTGGTAAGGGTTGTCATTGCTCCGTAATACTAAACTATGCACAGATCATCTCACTAGTGTCAAACTCCCGGGGTTCGTTACTCCTGATCCGACTTACTTCATAACTTGTAATACAACAAGTAGCTTGCTTGAGTGCTCATGGCCACTTTTTGCCGACGGGAAGGCTATTATTATTAAAGTTTGGAGTAGTATTGCGACTCATGACCGTGCAGCAATGATTGACCGTTTATTTGACTTACAGGGGGGGGTATAAAGGCTCTTTGCTAAGACTTGCATACACCGTACTTACCAGGGGGGGTTGATTGATAGAATTGTTTTCCGGACCCAAGCAAATCACAACTACCCAGGTAGTAATTGCAAGGGTACATGCCGTTACAGGGTTTTGATAGCATCTGATCGCAAACAGCTATATTAGTCGTTGCAAAGGTTTGGAATCTCTACAGTATACAACGTACGTATTCGGCCCATTACTTGTACATCCCAGTAAACCCATTGCATAATAAATAGTACAGTAAGTAACTCTGTACTGTACCGTACTGCCTACTATTCGCACTCCTAACTACATTAAGATAGATGAAGCGCGTCCAATGTCTGAGTAGCAAACAACCGAAGTTAAAAGTATCCTATCATGACCGACGGCGAGGCCGTGACCGTGGCGGGTGGCGCTGCGGATTACCGTAATACTTGTAAGGACAGGCCGTACCTAGGCAAGTCTCTCCTTCTCACATTATACCAAGGATACCTAGGTGGCCAAATTCCAAAATACAGCCGTCTACTCCGTACCGTTTTGTTGTTGGACAAATGTAAAGCTCAGATCACCTGCAGGCCTGCTGCATTTATCCGCTTTGCAATAGCTTGCTTACAAAGGGGTGGAGGGAAAATCAAAAGAGCGCGCTCCGTCTATCGTATGAGTTGCGTCTTTGATATGTAGCATCCTAGTAGGTTGTATTGGCGATCAAACCCCCCTTGGCACCATTCGGTATAACGACTCAAATGGTGAGCAAGATAAGTAGGCAGCGCCCAGGGGTCCTCATGAGTTCCTGTCACGCGGATTACTTCCTATCATTTCTCACTTTTCTATTTCTCTTACCCTTCAAAAAAGATAAGATCGCCGTAAAGCTCAGTTAGAAAAAGAAAAGGTTCCAGTAGCTCCACAGGCGCTAGGGGTGAAGAAGAAGAAGAAGAAGAAGAGGAGGTAGAAGAAGTAGAAGAAGAAGAAGTAGAAGAAGAAGAAGAAGAAGTAGAAGAAGAAGAAGAAGAAGTAGAAGAAGCAGAAGAAGTAGAAGAAAAGAAGAAGAGAAAGAAGAGACAGGTTGACTCTAATCTTTCGAGGGGCGACGGCATTGGGCCGGTACATGTCGTATCTTCTGTACTTGCATGATCTGCAAAAAGTTTAATACATTGTTATCATCATTAGCACTTGTGCATAGCGCAACACGAGGTCCTATAAAATTTCGAATGGAGACACATTCCGTGGCAACATCTGATTAGAGAAGGACTCTAACATGTTCTCGCATTAGTGTCTCACCTTGTCAGAATGTTCGTTCCTAGCACTGCTTATTTTTCTAGAATGGCGTTCACTTTAAACCGATAGTCAGCACTGCATCTCACTTGAAAGGTGGGCGTACGAGTTATGGCTCATACCTGTAGCGTTCCACATTTCATTTCTGCGGCATGTCAAATAGTCGAAAAAAAAAACAAACATAGAATCATCCCCCAGAATATTGGTTTGTTCTGTTGATTTTAGCGGGTAATAATATCCTAGATCTCTTCCATATCCTCCAAGTCATCAAGAGCTGGATAGTCCCCAATCTCCACTCTCTCCGGCCTCACAAAGACACCATGCTTTAGCTCCGACGGCTGTCCCCAATAACGAGTGCTCGAGATACTGCCATCGTTCTTCCCCACAGGCTCGTCCAGATGAACCCCCACCCATGGCCCAGCACCACCCGGAATCTCCTCAACGTCTCCAACGTACTTGACTTCACCTCGTCGAGTGTCCTCTCCGCCAATTCGGCATCTCTTCCCGACTTCAATGCCACGCTGAGCGATTTCCTCCTTTAGGGCAATCACCCTAGCCTCTTCACGGCTTGGCGCCTTGGGGTCAAATCGGCCAAGTTTCGCTGTCTTCTTCCAAGAGAGCACGGAATCTGTCTTCTTCTCATACTCCTCATCGGGCATCACATACTTGTCCACGCCTGAAGTATCGGTGAAGTTAGGCCTGGCTGTTGGTGGGCGGGTGTCAATGACCTACGGAAAGATGGCGTGTTAGCTTAGTCTCCATATAGGTCCCCTCCCCCCTCCCCCCTCTCTCTCTGCCGTCTGTGTCGTCCCCAGCAAATGATGCATACAGGCACTCCATTATGAACAACAGGGGCGCCTAGAAGAAGCGTTTGGGTGCCCAAAGTTATTCAAGGGAGGCCCGCTTTGGGAGTTCATCAGCTCTTTTTAGGCAATGGGTCAAATTGCACAGCAATCCTTCTCCTCCCCCCCCCCCCCCCCCCCCCCCCCCGTCAATACGAAAAGAAACAAGAAAGAGATAGAGAGACATCAACTGAGACATTTGCGTTGCACAGCAAGGGCGTCCAAAAAGAAAAAAAAAAAAGCCACATCCCCTTTCCACTGGCAGACTCAGCGGCTAATGAAATCAATAATCGTTGAACTTACATGCAGCTCTGCATATGGGACAAGGGGAAAGCTGGACAATCGGATGGCATCCTCATCTGCTGCGTCAAGGGGGATTTTTTCCGAGCTGGCAGACGTTTTGAGACTGAGCCTCTGACACGAAGGAGGGATGCCTGTGACGGGCTCAAGCTTGGCCTTGAGCTGAGAGATTGTCCACGAAGGAGTGATGCGACGCTCGGAAGAGGCGTATTCCGAAATGACCTGGAGAGGAACGTCCGCCATGGTTCTTAGATCGGCAAGGGCCTTTCTGTTTGTTTTTGGGGGGGATTTTTTATTTTATTTTTCAGCTTTGTTGTGACTTTGCTCGCTAAGGAATCCAAGTGGTGGTGGTGGTGGTGGTGGTGGCTTGGTCTCGATCCTTGGAGCACCGAAAAAGCGGTTTGATTTCTCACTGCTTGCGTCGGGCAAACTAGCGGGGTTGGCCCCTGGAATATAGTACTAGGGGATCTGGACAAAATACACGGAACCACCGGTCCTCGAAGACAACAAATTGACACGCACGCGCAAAAGAAGAAATATATAAAAATAAAATAAAAATAAAAAAAATAAAAAAAAATAAAAGAGGGTTAAATAGAAGTTTCGAGGAGAAACATATAAAAAGGCATAAGAAATTGCACCTCAGTAGTAGAGTGGTTTTAAAGCATTCTCGCCTTATCAACGACATACTTGTAGTGAGGCGTTAATGGCGGGAAAGGCAGCAATTAATGTTTGCGCCACAGGGGAAATGGCCAATATTGTTAGCGCGAGTACTCCATAATGCGTACCTACTTAGTTCTAGGTAGCTGAGACAAGAACATTAAATTGCAAGGGTATATCACTCACTGTATTAAGGTGCTGTATAAAATCCTCGTAGTCTAGCAATTGAGAACTGATACGGAGCACATGTAGACTGGATTTGATTGTGATAAGGTACCTACGTAGCCAGCAACGTGGGCACACAATAATCCAGCACTTGTCCTAAGATATCTTCTCCAGGCAACCAACCCAGGTGCTATGCTATTAGTACAAGGTTTGTAGTGTATAGTAACAGTAACCTAAACATTAGTTTTGAATGTCCTTCTTTTTTTCTTCTTCCTTTTGTCTTCGGTTGCGCTGAGAAGTATTAACGAAATATCAGCTGAATATGAGCTTCAAAATTCATTACTGCTGCATACTGAATCTATGTACCGAGTATGTTTATACCTTCTCACGCAAGAGCGAGATATTGGAATAGTACCTTATTGAATTGAGTCGCAATAGCAAACAGCAAAACGAAAACGAGGCTTATACGCAGCGCTTGCCACAACTCTGTTTGCACAACAGCCTCCAGTACTCCGTACTTTTCTCTCTCTATCTATCTCAATAGTACAGAGCACAAAGTACAGAGTACAAGCACGAGTAGTTAGTTTGGGCATCAGTTCGGGGGGTTGCAGGACCCACATAGTAAATAGTTAGTCTATGGTAAGCAAACGGACAAGACTCGAGAACCCTTGCCAAGGCTGTACACCCGCGGCGGGGATATCCGCTGACGGTTATACATCGAATAATGTCATAAATGACCAGATTGACAATAGGGTGGCCATGTGTTTGCATCAGAGGACTCCCATGGAATTTTTAATCCTTTTAACCTCCCTAGAGTGTGTACAAGTAAATGTTTGAGCGCCTAGGTGGATGTATCCCCAATGTTTTACCAATTGCTTTACCAATGCTTTGCATGAAAATACATGCTGCTCTTCGCTCATATGGTAAGCGAATTTGGATATCTGAAAACAGTTATCTAATAGGTAGATGTTAGCATCGTCTTAGCAAAGTAGGTATCTACCGTATCTACCTAGGTTACTCGTTCTTCATTGAGTCCCCCCCCCCCCCCCCCCCCCCCCCCTTTCCCCTCTCGGCAATGATGAGATCGAGATAACACTGAGAGCTCGCATAGTTTGAGGCACATGCCCGCTTATCAATTAAAATCAACTGGTCAGGCGTTGTTCCGTAAGCCTCATCTATTACGATAAGGTGTCTTAAATTTTCACCGTTACACAGCATACGGCAGCCTCGTCAGTCACACATTGTGGGGAGAGAGATCCGTTTTCCTTAACATAATGTAATTGGTAGCAATAGATTAACTTGGCTGCCATGGTGATGAACAGAAGAGAGGAGAGAGTGATCTTGCATATTAAGG
>JACBYL010000081.1:0-97045 GCA_015266385.1 Trichoderma oligosporum | reverse complement strand
CCATTCAACTCCACTCTTCTATCACGAGCAAAGCAACTATGATTTCATTTCCATTCGCGAAGTTGAGGGAAATCAACGCCTCTTTGTCGGAATATTCTCTTACGGTGCCGAGCTTTTTGTCTTATTGTTCTATAGCGGGTCCGTCCCCCTTGAAGTCGCATTTAGGGTTGTGAGGGGAGGGGGTAAAAGAGAGATACGAGAGTCGTGATCTGGGGTTGCTATGCTGAGGTAGTAGTTTTGTCCTCGAGGCCAAGAGCTGCCTTGGCTATATCAAATACTTTGGTAGTATCTGCCTTGGGTATTACGGATATGTAGCGGGTCTTACGGGAGAGATGTTGCGGTAGTTTATGGGAGCAGGTGATTGGGAGTCTGAGGCAAAAGAATGTGATTTGGGGTTGTGGGGGAAGTGAAAGCGAGATGCTTTCTTTGTGATGGAATCTAACTTTTGATTTAGTTTTATTTTCGTTGTTTGTTCTTTGATCAAGTATTTTCTTTCATGGGAGTTTATTTTGTTATATAGATATATATGTGGATATATAGTTGTACGGGCGTATACTTGGTATATATATATATATACCCTTTCTCTTTGAGGTATGTCATGGTGTTTGGTTTAATTACATAGTTGATGGCAAGTGCTGAGTTTCATATCTTCACATTTAAAAGCAGCAAGCAGCAAAACCTTTCATATTTATAACAGCGCTTATTTGGAACTCAACACCAACTGGTATCAATTCAACAAGATCGCTGTATTATTGTTAGGGACAGAATACCCACGTACATGTAGGTATGACTCTAGGTGGTAGGGGCTCGATACAGCGGGTCGCTACCGGCTTTGCGTTGGACGTACCTATTCCCTCTCCTATTCGGACGAAACCTGCGAAAACAAGGCTCTCGGGTACAGATTCTGACGAGACAGACTTGAAAGTTGGCGATGGGGAGGATTTTATTGAAAAGCAGGGTGAAGAAGGAGAAGAAGAGCATCAGCTGCCGAGGATACGGTTTACGTTTGATCCGGAGGGTAAACTTACACATGATGAGACAACTGTCGATATCGTGACAGTGCCGTGTCCGGCGGGACATTCCCTACGAAGCTGGAATCGAGATGGCCTCATGGGACGATACTTTGGTGCTCCATCGATGCGGGATGCTGAAGTCCGTGAAGTAGAGCGACTGGGCCCGTCATGGGTGAGGCAGGGGATCCGGCGAGAGGCCAATAGGGCGAGGATCTTGCTGTATGAGCACCCAGAGGTAGTGGAGGGGACAACACTGAACAAGCTGGCTGTGGCATTGCTGGAAGAGCTGAGGATGCTGAGGACGAGGAGAGAGCAACAGGAGAGGCCACTGGTGTTTATTGGCCATAGCGTGGGAGGGCTGGTGGTGAAGATGGCGTTGGTGAGGGCGAGTAGAGATGCGAGGTATGAAGGCATCTTGAGAGAGTGTTATGGGGTTGCCTTTTTTGGTGAGTTAGTTGTCGTCCCTCTTTTGCTTAGATGTCGATGGTGACGTGAAGTTAATAATGGAATGAAATGACTTATAGGGACGCCGCATCAGGGGTCTAGCTACTTTGCTATGCCAACTTTGGCGTCAAGCATCCAGCATCTACTTCAGCTGTCAGTCCCCTTGCCGACATCTCTGACGGATGATTTGCGTATGGGCAATCATCTTCTTCTGCATGTGGATGAAGACTTCAAAATCATATCAGAGGATCTACGCGTATGGACTTTCTACGAGACAATCGACTCTCGGCTGTCGGCCAACTCGGGAGACGTTTACTTTACCGCGCCGCTCACATCCATCAAGTCTGCCATTTTAGGAATGCGACAAGAACGTATCTTCCCTTTACAGAGCGATCATGCCAATATTGCTTCGTTCGGAAGACACAATGTACACACCCTGCGACTATTCTTACGACAACTCGCCGAGTGCATTGACAAGGCTGATTCTAATGCCAGGGAGGATGCGAGGGCAGGTAAATGGATGTTGAATCTGGAGCAAAAGGTGACAGTCGAAGTCCATGGCTTCTTTGACGAGGCAGGGATGGAGGATGGGACGGTGAGGGCTTGGTCGACAAAGTTACCACTGAGAGAGTTCTTGAATAAGGGCCCGGAAGCGTGTCTTAGCGAGAGGTTGAACGAGGTGGATGTTCCGCCGGAGGAGGGGAGGTTTCTGGCGACGAGGGGGAGGACGGGTCTCGTGGAGATGGACGGACCGGCGGTTGTTGTTTCGTTTCCCCCTGATCCTATGACTGTGAAGAATGCTTTGGGGATTAGTTCGGATGGCCACGGGCAGCAACAGCCTCTTCTATCACATCAGACATCTGAGCCCCTTCCCATACCACCAGTGCCGCCATCGCCCATCATTCTTCCTATCGACGCACCCCAGACGAGACCTGGGATGCGTACGGAATCCGAACCAACAGCAACGGTACCACAGCCTTCAGCTGGGGCTTTGACCCCCCCTTCTAGACCTCTTTCGCTTCCTCCTCGCCAAGCGACACCTTTCCGCAAGCCTTCACCACTCATGCGAGCAAGTTTGGATCAAGATCTTGCCATTGATCGTCTCTCGCCACCCTTGCGAGGCCGCATCGGTCGTTCCTTTAGCCGTTCTATGAGTCTTGATAGCGACCTTGGTGGTGCGTCTCCTCCTCGATTCCGCGACTTTCCGCCCTTTTCGCAGCGAAGCCGCAGTACGTTTGATAGAGCTCTTATTGGAGATGAGGATGATAGCGAAGATGATGGACTTGATGCCTCACCGCAGCTGCCTGATGGTATTCTTGCGATTCGAAAGATGGCAAGGGATGGGAGGCATAGGGTAAGCGAAACTGTGGTTGTAGACGAAGCGGTTCACGCTGCGTTTATGAAACCAGAAGCTAAGGCACGAAAGTTTGTTTGGATTCATGTGCCGTTTAATAATCCAACATGGGTGACAGTAAGTGGATTGGTTCATCTTCTCCTTTATCCCTTTGATGGTTCGTACCGATACTAAGGGCCATATAGAGCATTCTTCAGTCGTTGCAGACTTCCTACCAAAGGGACTTTTCTGCTCTGTCAAATCACGACTTTTGGGTGAGGAGACACACGCGAGGCAGGCACTCGCAGCATTATGCGCATTATGCGAAGCCTGGATGTTTCTTCACGGCACCTCGAACTTGTAAGTTGGCTGTTTATGCTATTTATTTGTGACATCTTGAATAGGGTACTAGATACTAGATACTCACTCATTTTCAATCTAGTGTCTCCGCGGAATCATTCGGTAACAGGCCGCTCTCTTTCACCACCAGGCGATGATGATCAGATGTATGTTTGCCTTTTTCTTCCATATCTACACTTTGACTCGTATAAGAGGCTCATCCGCCGACGCGAACTTATTGCGAGGCGTCTGGCTCATGGGAGGGCAAGACCTGTCCCTGAATCTGTCGCCAAATCAGACTCTCTAGAGTTGCAGGTCGTTTGGGAATACCTAGGACATGATCCGCCAATCAATTGCCGACGCACACTGGATCAGTTTGGGTACCCATCACTTAGAGACACGAGGTCCCGAGATGATGACCAGATGTTGTACAAGTTGACAAAGGAAAGGTATTATGATGTAGAAGAATATCGGGGGTTGTACAGCCAGATATCTGGTAGCGACTTGGCATCTGGCGAAAGCAGCAATAAAAGCGGGAATGGGAGTGGAAATGGAAGCACCGGCACAGCAAGTTGGCGAGAGAAGTTGAATAGACAGAATGAGGAGAATGGGGAGGAAGAGACGGAAAAGGACGTCCTTAATGGAAACGTACTGATGGTGGACCAGCTATGGATCTGGACTATTTCAACTCGTGAGTTGATGCATAAGATTCTCTTTTTCTCTTCTTCTCTTACCTGATACCAATGTTGAGGTCTAATCATTTGTTGTGCAGATACTTTGCTTTCATTCTTCCCCAAGCGGGAGAGTGACCCTATCGAAGGACCGCTATATCAACAAGCCGATCTTCGAGACAGTATCTTCAACGACGTCAATGTAGATCTCACGCGCTTATGTGATAATTCTCTAGATCTCGCCGCTTTGGCAGCTCTTCATGCGGTGAGCGTTCTTCTAGATCGCTCTTCTCATCCTGACTTGGAGGTTTTCCGCATATTTGAAGAAGCCATCAGTGTCTTGGTAGGTCCAACTTCACACCCACGCTCTCACACTCGAGGCGGATTGAGTAGCTGTACTAACCGATATATTCCTTGTAGACCGAGAAACTTACAACATCGCTGAAGGAATTTCGCTCAGAGGGATTTCGTGACAAGGCCTTTGACTATGAGCCTGTCGAGAATAAAGCGCGTTCAATTCGACAGCGCCATAAAGAGGAAGGCCGACGAGCTGAAGAGGAGAATAGAGACAACACATCAGCCTTGCTAGAGCTGCGAGACATTGAAGATGAATTGGCAACCCTACTAAGCCTTTTCGATAGGCAGTCGAAAGTGATCTCGTCAATGCACACCACCTACAATCGCCCCGAGATGCGTGCACTGACAATCCATGGCAGAGGATTCCTCGCTGAAGCACTCAAGAGATTGGGAGACTACATTCATTCTACTGAGGAAATGATTCGACGAGTAAGGAACACTAGAGACGAATATGACAAGCTGCTACAGATGGTACAGCGCCAGGCACAAGTTGATGAAGTGCGACTAAGCAGACTTCACGCCGACCTGGCCAGCGCACAAAGCCGAAGCGTCTTGATCTTTACTACTTTTACCGTCATATTCTTGCCATTGCAGTTCTTTACGGGTATATTCGGAATGAACACGCGCGAATGGGGAGGAGGAGATAATCTACCGCTGAGGACGATTGGCGTGATTGCCATTCCGGCGAGCGTAGCTTTGATCATTGTCACTCTCATAGTCGCATGGAGTACCAATGCGCGATACTTTTTCAAGTGGGTTGGCAGACAGTATGGCGAGATGATGCGGTGGCTGTATGAGACGTTTGGAAAGCCCGTGGCAAGGAAGGCCATGAAGTATGTGGTGAAGAGGACACGAAGGCAGGGACAGGGAAGAGGAGAAGATAGAGATCGAAAGGGCAGGTTGAGTACGGAGACGAGTGATTTCTGGGAGAGACATAGATTGGAGAGAGAGAGAGGTTATCATATTCCCGAGGTGAATAAGGCACCGGTGATCAAGGTGAGGGGTCCGGCGAAGTTGAGGAAGAGTCAGGGGAGATGATCTGTTTCTCTTTTTTTTTTTTTTTTTTTTTTTGGTGGGGGGGGCGGGGGGGGAGGGGGGGGGGGGGGGGGGGGGGGGGGGTTTTTTTTTTTTTTTTTTTTTTTTTTTTTTCGGTGCGTTGAATACAGTTGGATTTTGGGGTTCATTTGTTAGATGTATTGGTTGCTTTCGTCCTCTTCTTCTTTTCTTCTTCCTCCTTATGATACCCTTTTAAAAGGTAAGGTGATGGATGATGAGATATGACTGGATTTGGCATGTATATAAATGAACTTCCTTCTACCTGGTAGACATGGCGAGTATTGGTACAAGGAAATGAAATCAAGTTTAGTTCATAACCTTTTCTCTCCATTCTCTCATCTTATTCATTCTTCAATCATCTCATTACACTTTCCATCCCGCTCATCAACCAACAACTTGGCACACTCAACTCCCGCCACGGGTAACTTAAGCATCTCACCCTCATACGGCAAGTGCGTCGGCAGAATGCCTAGTTGGCGCAACGTGGAAGCCTGATCCCACCAGATGTGCTCATGGTAGAGTCTGTCGCCGCGGATGTTGATGACGCCGATCATGGGGACTCTGAGGGGCTTGTTGGTAACAGGGACATGGGGGACGAGCCAGGGAATGGGGGATGTGTGGGTGCAACATAAGACAAACTCGTCTTTGATGAGGGGAGGGATTTTGTCAGTTTTCTTTGTTGAAGGCTGTGATGTTTTGATGGATGGAGGACTTACCAACGACGCGATCGGGGCCAACGGTGCGGGATATTGGTTTGAGGATTGTGTCGGGTGGGTTACTGAAGATTTTGAGGTTTTGTATTAGTAAGGGAGTTTAATTACTGGTATGGTATATGGTGTTGAGGGATGGAGAGTAAATGTACCAGAATATGAAGTGGTCGCGATAAAAGGCAGCGAGTTTCTCGCGACCCATGCCACCAGTCATCTACATATACATATATAGTGTCAGCTTCAGTTCTGGAAACAATGATAATATCTGATGGGCACTCACCGTAGGAACATGATTAACATATGGTTCAGCCTACACAATACTAATTGTCAACTTTTGATTTCCAAATTCTATCAGATAGGCTTCTTCTCCCTATTTAAACGGACTCACCACCATAGTCGCCATAGTTTTAGCAACGCTTCGTGCTGTAAATTCAAAAAAAGTGTGCTCCTCCCAAATAGCCTCAAGATCAAACGTTGGCCCGCCAAGATGTTTGCGCAGGAATACTAAGCTTCGTGTGTGTGCTAGATTGGCTGAGCTAGGGGTATACGCTTCCGCTGAGGGGAGGATGAAGTGAGAAGGCGTGTCTGGGTAAAAGTGCTCTGTGATATTGATATTGACATTGACATTGGGGCTTTCATTGTTTTTATCGTCGGGTATTTGAGTTGTGCTGGTGTGGGCGAGTAAAGGTATTGTGGTGGTGGGTATATTAAGAGTAGTGTTGGAGAAGGTGATGATGCTGACGATACCGTCTTGTTGTAGGCGTTTTGCATCTGTGAGTAATGAGCTCACGATGGACTCTTCGTAAATGATGAGTCCGAATTTGTCCTTGGTGTCAACGCTTTGATGGTCCTTTAATGTTTGCACCCCTTGTCTTATCTGATTCACGACATCTGAAGCGGTGGCATCATCGCCGGTAAGCTCCATCTCATTCTCCGGCAGCGTGATGCCAACGACAGCGAAGCCTTCTTCGGCCCATTTCTGCAGGGGCTCTGGGTCGAGTGGCTTCTCCACGCCGTGGGGCCGCCCGGACACGGACTTTCCGTTGGGTAGGATGAGGATCAGGCCGGGGCCGGAGCCACGGCGGGAGAGCGGCGGTTGGAGGACGGAGGAGGGGCCGATGGTTACGGCCGGAGCGGAGGGGAGCGGAGGGGCTTGTTCGTTTGGGGAAGAGGGGTCGTAAAAGGTTGGGGGAGACATGGCTGAGTATGTATGTATATATGTATGTATGTATATATGTATGTATGTATATATGTATGATGTATGTATGTATATATGTATGTATATATATATGTGTGTATTGAATGTTCGTATGTATTGTATGTATGAAATCTAAGTGGGAGAAATTGTAGAGTCGCAGGTGGATTGATGAGTTTGAGCCTCGATATAGAGAATGAGGGGCTAATATATTAATACATGTACTCTCCATTACTCTGCTGTTCCCCTCCCCACTCTCATAGTCGGACATTAATTGATGGCCGAGAAAGAATTGGACTGCAATGAGAGTGATTTTGTAAATGATAATTACAAATAGCTGACATATGGAGATATAAAATATAGTAAGTATTATCTATATATATCAGAGTCTGTCTCTCTATCATACTTCAAACTCCAACACCTCCAACTCTTAAAGTAAATAAAAAGAGTCTCCCTAGTGTCCCCAATCGGCCTTCAAAATTTTTAATTGCTACTACAAGGAGATGCTGTGATCAAACATTTTACTAAGATATGCATCATAAAATGGTGGTTGCATGCTATATATCATTTGTCCCCCGCGAGAAGGACTGCGCCACAGTCTAAACCGCTAGATGCTGTACCTGAGAGCTGAATAACTAGCATGAAGAGTGGCTTATTACGGCTTATTATAACCGAGTCCAAAGTACGTACATTGTTACAGCATCTCATTCCAGCCTCTTCTCATAATCTAGCCTCACCTCGCCTCACCTCACCTCACCTCACCCTCAACTGCAAGCGATGCAAAGCCCTTCCTCCTCTTCATCCCTCTCCTCTCTTTGGTCCCCGATATTAAAGAGGCAAATATAAAATCTCTAGTCTCCAGAATTGAATTAATCATGCCGTTCCGCCGCTTCAACTCCTCCAAGTGGCTCGCACCACCTATCCAAACTGCTCCCTTCAAATACCTCCTCGTCATCCCCATCTTCCTCTCCTTTGCCACTTTGGTCGCGCTCTTTACCCATTCCGACGTCGACATCGCTCTCCTCTGGTCGCAATGCCACTCTCGCGAGCGCATCCCCGCCCTCAGCCGCGTTCCTCTTCTGGGCACACCGAGCTGCTTCCTCGTTAGCTTCTTCCAGTGCGCTTTGGATTCGATGCGGTCTAGGGCCGTCATGGCAGTAATTCTGTCGTATGTGGGTGCTTTGGCAACAGTGTGCACTGTAGAGTCTGCCAGACGATGCAATAAGCCAAATACGCTGATTGCGAAGCCGACGGTGTGGTGGCTATTGTTCAACTTGCTGGGGGGAGCTATTGTGTGGCAGTTGATAATCGTGCCAGCGTTTTTGTATCGCGCCAAGACGCTGGTCTTGGTGAAGCAGACTTGGATTGACGATGATGATGATGATGAGACTGTGGCCGCAGCCGAGACTGAATCAGATCTCGATGCAATCAATGTCAAAGAACAAGGTCGCACTCTTGCAGATTCCGAAGCCGTGGCCATACCCATCGCTGTCGCTGTTGGCTATTTCCTCCCTTCAATCCTTATGCTAGTGTACAACTCTCCAGCTACTATTTCTGTCTGGCTCTTCTTCCCTCTCTACATCTCGCTCGTCCGTCAAGCCGTGCGATACCTCATTGAACAGATCCGCCGCGTTGGCCCTACAAGCATCCATCATGAATCCCACTGGCAGAGTGTCGCACTTGTCTACGCTCTACCCATTGCCTTATCTGTTGTCGCTCACTTCTCCATCCTCTGGAACTTGACTCAACAGGATGACCGCACGGAGATGACTAAGCTGTTGGTGAGCTTCATCGAGATCGATTTTCAGTTCATTGCCTGGACGGTGCTGTACTGGGTCTTTGTAGAAGCTGGTTGGAAGGTGCCGCTGAGTATGATTGCAATTTCCATCCTTGCTGGACCGGGTGCGGGAACTTGTTTGGGGTGGTTGTATCGCGAGAGGCTAGTCAAGAACGGCTTTGCAGGACTGAGCGAGGAGTCTCTAACTGATGATGGTGATGATGAGGGCCGTTCAAGTGAGGAGAGACCGCTGCTAAGATGAAAGGAGAAACGAATCTTTCATCTATCGAGGCAGCAGCTAATACTCTAAAGCGGAGAGTGCTAATAATTTCTGATACCATACCTGTATATATGACTTTTGCGTAGCCTGTTCACCCTCAAAAATGATAATACATCTGTAATGTTATCTATTTTGCTACATGATCATAAGTCAAGCCAAGCCAGGCTCTTTTATGCATCTAGATCCAATACACATTTAGCTTTCGTCTCCTCATAAATAGTACAAGGTATGATTATACAACGCCGCCGCCGCCACCATTCCCTCTCTTTTTTTAAAAAAAAAATAAAAAAAAATTATGGCCCCGTCCCCGTCTAAGCATGCATTTAGTTGTCCTTCCGTACTTGTGCCAATATCCTATCCCGCACCACCTGAGCTGCCACAGCAGAGCCATGCTGCAGCGTGACGGCCCCAATGATGGCCATGAGTGCCGAATTTAACACGACTTCTACTCCGGAAGCGTCGAGCCGTTGAGGCTGCATTTTGTATTAGTTATCATTGTTCGTGAAAATCATGATATTGGTTCCAAATTTCAAATCAATGTAGTCACTTACCAATCGGGGCTTCCACCTCACCACATCCAATAACCCCACGTTACTAGCCAATTGATACAGCTTATCCTTGCCAATGATGTCTCGAGGCCCAATGACATTGAGATTATCCACCGAGAGTAACTGTTCATTCTCCAATGGTTTCCTATCGAATTCATCGGGAAGTATTGAGCCAGAAAGAGGCTCCTTGCTGACAATCTCCTTTGTCGCTTCCATCACCATCGTCAATCGTCCTGTATAATAACAAGAATCAGCAGGTGCATTTCTCAGCCAGCACGTGGTCAAAATGCGCCACTACTTTGAAGCGTGAACGAACCTAGCAGTGCTAATCGATCATTGAAGCCTCTCCTTCCTTGATCAAAACTCTTGTGTGTTACCGCCAGCCATTTGAGCTCTTCCGGTAACATCTTGCTGCCCCCTGGTCCAAGCAACCGATTGTACACTTCATCCAGCCGTGTGGGGTCATTGTTTACTGCCCAGATCTTGTTTCGAGAACTCTTTGCAAAATCAAGCTGTAGAGGGGCCTTCATACCCTCGGGAGTATGGCTCCATCTCGGTTTCATTCTTGCGCCGGGCGTTGTCGTCGTCGTCGTCGTCGTCGCGGGGATCTTGAAGGATTCTGGTGTTGGCGGCGCTGGTTCGGTGGTATATGTGCGCACGCATGGTGCAAATGCACGAGCGGCGTGCCGACAACGGACCAGGCTCGGACGACAGGACTGCATGACCATGATCGTGTGAAATTTACTGCGCCTTCGAGGGAGGGGCACGGGTACAAACAGCGATTCGACCCTTGTAATGGTGTTGAAGGCCTCTATCGAACAAATCTGGAGCATTTTTAAGGTCACGTGCTTGGTGGCGCATCGATCTTATCTTATCGGTGGATTATCGATTGGCGCCCTTGGACTCGTGGGTATGTATTTGTTCCGTTTAGTCAATGTCAATTGTGGTCGGATTGAATAATCAGTCTATGATTAAAGCAAAAAAAAAAAGAAGAAGAAGAAGAAGAAGGGGAAGAAGCCTCTGATTTCCAAATGCTAACAATGAGCTGCTCTATGGAGAGTGATGTTACTTTGAATATCATATTGCTGTTATTATCTCTTTACTCTGTCTGTATGGAGTACTCCCGTATAAATGGGGGAAACGGAGGGCTATGGAAAAGTATCTAATGGTTTGTAGATACAGTAACAGCTATAAACTACAAGTGTATAAATGAGAAACTGTATACTAACGAAACCGATACTCAAGGAGCCGGATTTGAACATTACCATCAGTTAGCATGACCGTCCACTTGCTACTATTTTGCTTCGTCCTAAGCTGCTGATTTCCCTGCTTGCCTGCTCCATACGAAGTAGTCAGCTACAGCCTAGCTCCAGTTTATATGTATGAAATCAGCCCTATTGTTCGCTATTGACATCCACTGGCTCCCCTGGCTTTTAGTGGACCGACTGCGCTAACTACAGCTGTATGCTCTAGCGGTGCTACTGCATTCAATCTGTTGCTCGTCGCGACTTAACTCATGGGAGGCGCCAACCTTGGCACTTCCTCTCCCTTTTCTTTCCTTTCCCTTTTCCCTTTTTCATATATTCCTCTTTCTTTCTTCATTTATTCATTCTTCTTCTGATGCGAGCAAGCTTGGTTCTGTAAGAAGAATCCAACAGAACTGATGGCTGCTACAGATTCTCATGATAGTGGCCTACGCGGTCGGCTTGCCTCTGTGCTTCCTAGAGATTACCACTTCGGTATCCATCACATTTCAACGCCTCCAACTAAAAGCGACGCGCTTTACTCTGCACCTCCTGGCGAACGACCCGAGCGAACCTACTGCGAGAAACACTTTCTCTGTGTATCAATTGATGATGTAGAGAACACGTTATCGAAGGCTTCAGAGGGTGAAAAAAAGCCGAGGGAGGGTACACAGCAGAAACGGGTGCTCGTTCTCGGCATCGAGATTTTCATATATACTACAGCTCGGTCGACCACCTTGTTTGTGTCCAAGGCCGATTCTACAGGATTTCTAAACAAACTAGGTCTACCAAAAGGTACTCCCAGTCCAATCCGAGAAATCTGCGCGACCTTTATAGGTTACTTGGTAGAAAAAAGGAGACGAAAGGACGTGCAGTTCGTGGTCAGCTTGTTTGCTCGCGCTCAGGATCAATATCTCTTCCCTGGAAGCATTGAATATGATGGAAAGCATGTCTTGGATGACCGTGGGCTGGTTAGGTGGTGGTGTCGGGTGCTTGACCCCATTGTCGAGTCACCACCGTACGGCAGTCTTCCGGCTTACAAGAATACCAAAGGGTACCTGCTGGTTCCTGGTCTTGAGACCTACGAAACTCGTGCTTTTATACCACGTCGGGCTGGTGCGACATCCAGCTGGTCACTGAGCCATCCACTCGAACGCATTTCACACTATTCTCACGAATTTGACTGGGTACCACCGCGTTGCCTCATCCCTCGGTTCCCTGACGATCCCAAATCTCGATTTCGCGATGAGTTGGACGATGAGATTAAGAAGACAAAGGCAATGAGGACTACAGGGAGCTGGAAAACTGTCAAGACGCTAGACATGTTTTGGGAAATGATGGCCTTCCGACAAGAATGCTCTAGCGGGAGGTTGACAGGTTTCATATGGGTCGTGTTTGATGACATGGGCGATGGACTAAAGCAAAGCGATAGTGAAACTTTGTCGGTATCCAGTGCTTCCGTCGTGACAGATGTGTTGAGCGCTCCCCCCGAAACGCCCAGGAAACAGAAAGTTCTGTCAAATACTACACCTACAACTACTCCCAGGAGACTCTTTCCGCCTAAAACGGATTTAGTGGATCACACACCAACCAAGCCGAAGCGCAATTCTGAGTTTGAGGAAAAGAAAATGAAGAAGAGTAAAACAGCAAAGTCTAAGAGAAAGCTTAGAGGCCCAATCAACCCTCGCCAGCCACGCGTTAAAACTAAGCAGCGTAATTACCTTTTAGATCGACCTATGTCGACAGCATATTACTACTGGCCTCAGCAAGGCCGAGGGGGGAGAATCGTTGAAGAAGCAGAATATAAGCGTATGCACGAACTACTGCTTCGTCTAGATTTTGCAACCTTGGAAAAGGCTTCAAATAGTACTCGACGCTGGTTGAGTGAAGTTGGCCTTGGTAGCCGGTGGGGCTTTGATGTCACAGGAACACGGAAACTTGCTGCTCCAACAAGAATACAGAAAGAGGATGAAGAGGCTTCACTGGTGAATAATCTGTCTGGACTTGTCAAGAGGAAGAGAACAGATACGGCTATAGAAGGACTACAAAACGAGACTAATAGTCTCAGCGGTGTCAACGTGCTGAGCAATGGTCTCATTAGGAAAAAGCCCAGAGAGGAGCAGGGGGCATCGAACAGTGATGATGCGCGTACTACTCAGGTTAATACTTTACATGCAGGTCTTGTAAGAAAGAAGCAAAAGACTTGAGGAGGCGACGAAGTCTTCAATAGGCATCAAAAGTGGTGATACAAAACTGCATCGATGAAGTGAACTCTGGCTAGGCACTCAATGCACCTCGATCATCTCGAAATCATTTGGAAGTGAGGAGGATAAGATAAATTTTTATAATGTAATGTTTATGATTATGCCGCATGCTTAATTGTATTACTGTCACAGTATATATCAACAGTCTGCAGATATCATCTCACCAAGACATCCAGGACCATCAATCAGTCAGTCCAAGTACGCGAGAAGACCTGCTAGCTAGATGGTTTATTGAAATCTTCAATACTCGATATTTTACTGCTGAACAAGAAGCTGAGAAAAAGGACATTGCCATTCAAAGTCAGCTGGCAGTTTGTTACAGGCAAGAATTGTCTCGAATTTTCGTCTTCATTTAATTACGTATGCAAATTCGGTATGTGAGACCCAATCTGTATCGCGTACGGAGAACAATAAAGAATGTCAGTATTATTACACAAGATTCCTCCATCTGACCGCAGTGGATTATCATAGTTACAACCTCGGCATCCAACAATCAAACGAGGAAACAGGGAATCCATCTTCCTCCTACCCGATCTCAACCGCTTGACTTATACCAAGGCCGCTGTCGACACATTTCTTTCTCAGGAATCGCGCCTTGAAATTCATTATTTGGCACAATAGAGGGCTTAGAGTCGTTCCAGCCGTGCCATATTGATAATGCTACCTCTCTTCATTCTCCAATAGAGGGCTCTATCCAGCAGCTTCAATCACAAACCGCTTTAAAACGGCAGTCTTAAAGTAAAGTTCCGCAACATGGTGGTCAGATGAGTTCGATTGAGATAATATGCGCTATAGAAGTGTGTTCCAACAAAATATAAGCGTTGGGTGTTGCCAGAGGTTTCATGTCGCGGGGAATTGAGCCTTTTTCATCACCATGAACCCTGGGAGAACCACCACATGACAAGTGATGCGGACTTAAACATCCTTTTCGGATGAACCATGAACCGTGCACGCAGCCAAATGGTAGTATCAGGTTGAGACATTTTTGGGTGCTTATTTTGAATCAGTTATGTCTCACGATGTGCACGAGCGACATCTGCGACTAGTATTTCTCTCCCTCCAAGACGGCGAATACTCCATAATAGTGATAATGATGGTACTAAAGACTTCCAGACATTATTATTCGCTTTGCGTATTTTGACCCGAATCTCAGCGTCTGGTGTATGTTGTCTCATGGAGGCTCCAATCTCAAAGCATTTCAAGAATGGCAAATGACAAAGAAGTCGCTTTCGCTGGTACTATCTATACCCGATGGAGAACGAAAGGGATAGAGACTATGAGACTGGTTTTGTGTGGATGCCATGCAGATGTTGATCTTCTCATCTTAGTCAACGGCACTCTAATATAGGATGATGCGAATGTCTGTGCGTGAGCAATTGTGAGACAATCTCACTGTAAATATGCGACAAATCGGGCTTTTTACTTCTACTCAAGTGATACGCACATTGCTTGAACAAGCCACCGTTTTCAGTCCTCTCGGGGCTTAACGGAGAAAATAAGAAAGAAATGCAAAGTATGGAGAATTTCTGGTATTGTGATTTATGAAGGGTTTCCGAGAAGACGTTGTCTCGACTTTGACAGCCCTGACACTTGGTAATGGCGTAATCCGCTTACTAGATACTAGACGAATTTTCTTAAGTATGATCCTGTCTCCGAGTTTCAATATAGCATCCGAGACTTACTGATGCTTTACTAATTAGATCATCGAAATATTTGGTACGGAGAGAACGCTTCCTCAAAACAAAAAAAAAAAAAAAAAAAAAATCTCCCCTTTGACTCTTCCCGTCTCGTTATCATCATCTCTGGTTCGCCCATGGAGTAGTAGCACGCAAGTCGAGACAGCAGGTGTTGAGATTGATATGACGAACTGGTATTCAACTCTCGGAGGAGGATTATAACATCCTTGCTAAATAAACATCAAGTAATATCGCCAACCCACATCACGTCTTTAGCAACAATGAAAATAAGATATTGGCTTGGAGTCTTGCTAGCGTTGCCATTCGCTCATGGCCAAAAAGTTCAGAGCTCTTCGGAAACAAATCGGACGATAACGCAAGAAGAGTTTTTTAAAATAGTCGAGCAATTTCCTCCTTGTGCGGTATGTGATGAAATAAAGAGTCAAGGATGATGTGTGCGAAAGATGAATAATAGCTGATCAATTCTAGCTTAATTGTCTGACTTCGCTCATTGTACAAACACCCTGTACTTTCGGCGATTTGCCGTGCATGTGTGCCGACTATGGATATCAAGATGTGTCGGCGACATGCGTTATGGCAACTTGCAAAATGTCTGAATCCTTGTGTATGTGCTCCTCTAGAATCACTCCGAAGTAGAGTTATTTCATCTAATGGCCTTATAGTAACCAAGAACCTGACGGAAAACGCTTGTAGTCGGCCGCTAAGAGATAGGTCCAGACCATACACGGTAATGAATATCACCACTGGTGTAATCACTGTCATTGTTGCCACTGCTCGTCTTGTGTTCAAGCAATTCCTTAGCGGCAGAGGCAAAGTTGGATTAGACGATGTGGTTATTGTTGTTGCCGTTGTGGTGGCCTGCTTTGGCATAGTCGTCACTCAGATTGGCCTCATTGACCACGGGCTGGGAAAAGACATCTGGACCCTACCTCCGGCCAATCTCCCTACGTTTGCCACGTATTTTTATATCATGGTCATCGTCTATCTCATCGAATCTCCCCTAATTAGACTCAGCCTATCACTGTTCTATCTATACATCTTCCCGGGGACCAACATCCAGCGTCTCCTTAAGGGTACGGCCATTTTCATTGTCATCTTTGGGATTGTTTGCGTAACAACCGCGGTATTTCAGTGTATACCGCTAGAGTATGCTTGGACGCAGTTTCATGACTTTCCGCCACAAGGTCAATGCATCAACTTGAATGCATTTGCTTGGGCCAACGCAGCACTGAGTGTTGTCTTGGATCTGTGGATGATTACTTTGCCTATTGGTCAGGTTATGAAGCTGAATCTTCACTGGAGGAAAAGGATTGGAGTTGCCTTGATGTTTATAGTCGGAGCTTTGTGAGTTTTTCCTTCCACTCCTTCAACAGTGGATGAAACAAGCATGTTTGTAAGCTAACTTGTTTTCCCTAGTGTAACCGTTATATCGATTCTCCGCCTAAAGTCAGTCATCTACTTTGCAAAAATCATTAATCCGACTTGGGACCAATGGACTGTTGCCTGGTGGTCAACAATGGAGATTAACCTTGGCATCATCTGTACCTGCTTACCGACTATGCGCCTCATCCTTATGCGAATGTTCCCTCGAGTTTTCACCACTAGCGCCGGCAGCAGTGGTAGTAGCAACTCTGAGGGTGCGAGAATTGCTCAGAAAGGGGAAGCGGAATCATTGAAACGCTCATTTGAATCATGAGCAATTATTATAGTAGTGGATGTAAGGGCAGATAAGAAGGTTTTTGAACACTTGTAATATATTCATCGTCAGAATGGAAATAATATAAATCGATTGATATCATGTGTAATGAGTACATCTATATCCTTGTTACTCTTAATGACTATGGTTGCAGGTGGTTATTTGTTCGAGAACTTGGATTGTAGCGATATTGAAACATCCATCAATCCTAGACGTTTACAATGCGAATGAGGAATGAGGTCCACTGAGCAACATATATTATCCAAAGCTTGAGCATACGAAGCGACAAAACTAGGACATGTATCTTCAAAATATCGCATGAGTTCGCTTAACGGATGATATATATTGCCGGCACTCGCATTAGATCCAAGTATAGAAAACATTGCAACGGATTCAAAGTATATACAGCAGCTTATACGGAGTATAAAGCAGAGTAATAGAGTCTCTAATATGACGCGGCCCGGAAGCGCGGGTTTGCCAAAATAGGGAATAAAGCCCGGCATTGAATGCTCACATGTAATTAGTGCTTCTATTAGTGATGGGTCAGAATTCACATCACATGCCAGGAATCATTCTTCTCTATGTGGAGGATTGCCAGGCACCCAGATAATTTAGTTGAATTGGTGAGCACGATGAGAAATAAAAACCTTCTAACAGCTTGATAGGTAGATGATCAACAGCCCGCCCCTCTGGCTGGCCGGTCTTATGACTTTCCAGGCGCCGATCTGCCGGGCCGTTCCCCATCCAGGTAATACGTGAGGGCTCTTCTTAAAACTCTAGTGGCTTCCTTTGCGATACCAGACCCGTTTACTTTGCGGGGTAGGAGAGCTAGGGAAGAAGACTTGAGCCATGTATGAGAAGCACGGATTTGTTCTTTTCGTCTTATGTCTATGGGGAAAGATGGGATAATATCGGGAGGTTCTGCTTTGTGTGAGTGCTGCCTCCAGTCCTTCTTCAACGCAAACACCACAGCCTACTACATACATATACACATACTAGAATCGCGAGGAGCCACAATGGCGCCGTGAATTTCTCCGTTGAGCGGGCACAAAGATCACAATTGGAGGTATTGTTTCCCGAAAGTATCAACTCGCTGCGAGCGACGCTGAGGTGCCGGAAGTCTATCTAAAGCAGAATAAAGCGTGATATTATGTATTTTACCCGACTGGTCCGTAAACACCCATCTTTTAGGTCACGGCTCACAGTTGCCGTATAGGGCCTTCATTTTCCTTTGTCCTATTGATTAAACTTTAGCTTGTGAAGCCGAGAAGATGTGCTATTTATCTAGGATAATGAGGGGGAATAGAGAGATGCTTTGTGATAGGCTGTTCGGGGAGATCAAGTTTGTGTGCCTGTGTGCCAATTAACCCTTTTAAGTGTGCCTCATGCCGATCTTTGATCATAGCTTGTATGTATGCACATACAAAGACAGAGATCAAAAGATGCAAGGGACAATAAAAGGGATCGCCTAGATCTTCTCGCTTCCTTAGCTATTAGGCAAGCCCAAGAAAAAGCTAATGGTCGTGGATTCTAAATAACCAGAGTTGTTGGTCTTATAGACAGGAGAGAATAGTTATATCAACTTCATACTCTGTTGACCCAACAGCAGACACAATACTACATACGTACAGCCTCGGCATGGTCTTTGGTCCCACACTTTAGCGCCGGGGTAAAGATGTGTTGTTTTACTGGCGGAGGAGTGAAGCGCCGCATCATGAAATAGCACTCCAGTCCTGATCTGGAAGCTTGTCCTTGCACTACTGGGAGTGCAAGGCTTAGGCAAGGTGATGCGGTCTTACATCTAACTCGTCAATTGAGACTTGAGGGCCAGGCTTGGAGTTGGCAGATCGACATCGTGGGGAAGGTAAATGCAACCTCGTGAGGAGCACTCTGGCTGGGCGAGGATTAGAACTATATAAGAGCCATGAATTGTTCGCCCATAAGTACTGGACGTTACCGGCTTCAGCTCCATCATCACTTCAGTTTTCTTCCTCCTCTTTCTAATCATCCTCTTCGTATGTCCCGATAACGTGGTGTACTCTCGGTCTACTATCGTCTTTTGCCGTGTCTCATACGAAAGATGAGATATCACACCATTCTCACTGCTATCCTGGCTGGTCATGCCCTTGCCTACCCAAACTCGCTTCCTCAATCCCGCAGCCGGCGAGACTGGCCCTCTATTAATGACTTCCTCGCTGAACTCGGAAAGATTATGCCCGTAAATGAAACCATCACTGCTGTCTGTGATACTATTGGAGATGCAGAAGAGGATGTTAGTGACATCTTTAATATCTCCGATAGTGAAAACGAGGCCTGCGGCGATGTAACTGTCTTGTTCGCTCGTGGAACCTGTGACCCCGGGAATGTCGGAGTGCTTGTGGGCCCTTGGCTATTTGAGTCGCTTCAAAGCAAACTCAGCGGGGTATCAATTGGTATCCAGGGTGTTCCATATCCTGCGAGTGTTGAGGATTTCCTATCTGGAGCGGTGCAGCCGGGCATTGACATGTAAAGTCCCCTATCAATCTCGCCATTTCTCAGTGGCTCTCCAAGCAATCAACCTCAATGCTAACCGGTTCTGTCGACGATAACAGGGCCAACCAGATCAAGTCTCTCGTCCAAAGCTGTCCCAGCACCAAGCTCGTGCTTGGTGGCTATTCCCAAGGTAGCATGGTCGTCCACAATGCAGCCAGTAACCTCGATACCGACACCATGTCCAAAGTCAGCGCTGTAGTACTTTTTGGAGATCCGGACAACGGCAAACCTGTCGCCAACATTGACGCCTCAAAGGTTATAGTCATTTGCCACGATGGAGACAACATCTGCCAAGGTGGTGATCTTATTCTACTACAGCATCTTACATATGCTGAAGATGCAGGAACAGCCGCAGATTTTGTCGCCTCACTTGTTTCTTAGACTCTTTTCTTTGGAAAATGTAAATAAGGGTACAACAAGAGGCATGTGGAAAAGAGTGTTTATGGAAAGGAAACATAGGATTGGGAAAAGAGAAATCTTGTATATTACTATTGAGAGCACTGTAAATAAATTTGAGAGGTTTGTAACACTCAGTCGACGAAATATATTTACTTTTTAACACCAAAGTCTACTTAGCTATAATTTCCGCTATAGGAAAAGGAAGAATTGCATCACGAAACAAAAGGTTTGAACAATATTGAATCAATTGATTGATCACCAATCTGGTCTATAGAGCCGAGAATGCTGCTGATTGATACATTTGGTAATGCACCAAGCATTAAGCAGGCATATCGGATTGAAAGATGTCTCCAAAACAAAAAAAAACAAAAACGATATATAACCTAAACAAATTCCCTTTGATATGTACCATTCCACAAGGTCATACTGAGCCATCTCCGTACACAGTTTACATCTTAAGCTGATAGCTACATGATGCACTTCGCTTCATGTTTTTATTTGCGGCCAATGAGCTCGAGATAATGCTCCACCACCGATACAGTCTGTTCTTCAAAGGACTTGAACTTGAAGCCAAAGGTGTTTTCTGCCTTGGTAGAGTCGACCCAAGCTGGAGCAGTAACCGGTCGAGGGATGGAGTCGAATTTGAATACGCCATCGGCATATTCCTTCGGGAATCGTCTCTTAACAATCTCAAAAGAATCCGCCCAGTCAAGGTTCTCCTTGGGATGCGATGAGGCGAGGAAATCTTGGTTGCCCTTGACAGAGGGATCCAAAGCCAAGACGTGCAGCTTAGCAACATCGTCAAGATGGACGGCGGAGCCAAGTAGAGGCTGATCGCGAGCATGACCAAGGATAGGACCCATTAGCATGCCGTTGGTACCCTTGGTAATCTTGGAGGCATCGGTGACAGTGTCATCACGTCCGATGACGAAGACGGGCATGATGTTGACAACATTGAAAGAGGGCTTCTTCTCCGCGATGAATTTCTCGGTAGCTTCAAGGGCGAGAGCCTTGGAAGCTTCATAGGCAAATATAGCGGATGCAAAGGGTCCCTTGGTGCTAGCACTACGGGTTTGTTCTGTCGACAGATTTAGTATCACAGATTGCAAATGGAGAGCTGGTAGGGGGGCAATTTTTGCAACAACATACCGTTCACCTTAGCTCCTGAAGCAACGGCGGCAATGGATGCGACGGATAAAATAGAAGCAGTAATGACAACTTTTTCGATACCGGAAGCTTTGTTTGCGGACTCCAGGATGCCAACCGTGCCCTGAATGGCAGGCTCAATGATCTGAGTCCGATAGGCCTCCTCACCTTCGACAGGGAGAACCAAGGGCGATGCAACATGAACAACATACTTGACTCCCTTGACAGCCTCGTCATAGGCGCCGGGAACAATAATATTTGGGACGATAACACTCTCCAACTGTGAGACGAAAGGGGCAGCGGGCTTGAGGGACGAAATGCGATCAAATCCGTCCTGGTTACGGACAGCAGTTCGAACCTTGTAGCCTGCTTGGAGAAGCTCGACAAGAGTCTTGAAACCGATCATGCCAGTGGCACCGGTAAGCTATGGGGGTAAAGCGATTATTAACAGAAATGTCCGTGTAAGTCGGTTAAGAGGACTGAGCTTGTGAATGAGAACTTACAAGAACAAGATCGCCGGCCATTATGTATTATTGGTGATTTTGTAGTTGAAATTTGAATCTTGAAATTAAAAAGAGAATTTAGTTAATTAATTATCGGTTGACTATTTGTTTGCTGTTGAATGTCTCAGACGAAGATGGAGATGAAAACCAAAACCTCATTGACACCACAGCATCCTTATATCTCCCTCACAAGGCCCCCCTATTCCCTTATTCCAGATTCTACGTCTTCCATCTGTTGCCATCTTCAATTCATCATCAATTGCATTTCTAAGCTTCCACCGGCAGTTATTCGCTAAGGCAGCACACATTCTTTTCTCTTATGGTTGAAGAGGAATATTGCGGCGGTGTTGTGGCGTTATCGAAAGACCGTAACACCGCAATGGACCTATCTTTTACCTGATGATGTAAGTAGAGATGCAATAAAAGATTCCACTTTTTCGAAAAAGATTCCATATTTAGATTATATGCCTCGGCTGCCGAGTTTCTGATTAGTATTCGTAAGCATGATTGGCCTACTGCTATTATTAATAACAAGCTTAGTGTCTCATGGTTAGCTCAATCGTTTGCATAGTCTGGGACTTCTAACTACCACATTTCTCTTTGCCTAACCTCGGAAAGCTAAAGTATCCGCTGAGTAAAGGCTTTCTGATACCAGTTAACACCTAATCATGCTACCTGCGATGCTGTAATTTCTCCGGGTCGGCTTGAATTCTATACCGTTTGACCCAACTAACAGGTGGAGGCTTCAGCAAAAACCTCTTACAATTATGAGATATGTTTACAATTCACGTTGATTGCGTACTCTTTTGCTGGCTGATTTTGTGAACATTAGCTTTTCATATTTTCCTTGCACTTTCCTTTGCTGGTATGGCGTACGAAGTCTATATTTATGTAAAATCAGTTTACGAAGCACAGGCAGGCAACTATGTTCGTATGAAAACCCTACCCTAGAGGGTGGCCGCAGATCCTCTCACAATACATATTCATCTAGTTATTCTCAATATTATGAAGTCGTCTAAATATGAAGAGAGAGAAAACCTTTCAAAGTTGAACAAATTGGGGAAGGGCGGCAATCAGAAAAGCTCAAGTAGTGCTTCTTCATAGATTTCTATCTAGAATATTCATCCCCCTGTTCTATTACTATTTATCGTTTGCAATTTCGGCATTTCTTGCTGCTCTGTACTCCATACCTGATTTATAAATATGATCCTGTATTAAATAAATATCGACTCTTTACTGACTAATATTATCTTCACAATACTTCACTTTACCAAATTAGAATTCGAACCTAAAAGGTCAAAGATGCCGTCGTGGCTGTCGTTTTGAAAACCCTCAAATCCGGCTCGTGGTACTCCAAGAAGGAGAATAGAGATGAGGCATCTCCTTGCATCATAATTAATGTAGCTCGTTTAAATTCTTTTCAGCTAGAATACTTTATATCCTCTTTCTTAACTGTCACGAATTTTCTTATTTTAGTAACTCTCATTTTACGGTTGAAGCATCGCAGCAGGATATAGCATTTTTCCGCATCTTTTGCACTCGACATCTTCATTTTACTGCCTGGTTGCAAGCGCTTTTCTTCACATCGAATGTCTCTATACTATCATGCATTACGCCCAATTCCATAAAGACAGTCTGGCTCAGCGTTATAAATTTTATCTCATGTCCGTGGATAGTCCATGGAGGGCGAAAGTGTCTCCCGTGTTCCGTACTTGCCGTTGAATATGGCCATGTGTCTATGCTTAGTTATCCATACAAACACTGCGAATATAAACTGAACGGAGTGCAACCTTCGTCCCGGCCAAACTCTGCTATAGAAGCCGGAAGAAAAGGACTGATTCGAATTGTCGTATTTTACACAATGATCACAAGTCTTGAGTGTGAATCCAAGAGACATACGTTGTGATGTCGGTGGCGACAATTGACTTTGGGACACAGCTTACATTGCCTATATCAACTTATGCTTAAGACTAACGTCAACTGACGTCTCTAAGCCTCTCGCTTTTCTCTCATAAATCCAATCCGTCAATAAATTTGAATGATTGAGAGAAATAGAAGTCATCATTCTGGACGAGCGCTATGATTGATTGCAGCACTTTCCAATGACTTAAGAGCATTAACTTGGCTAGCACACCTTGCACAAAAACAGTAGCCAAGCTCTACAATGAAGACATATACTTCATTGCTTCATTATAGGCAAGTCTTCATTAATGGAATGATGAGAACTGGTGAGCCGTTTGTCTATATAAAATACTCCAGACATTTCTTCTAGCTTGACATGACGGCGCAGGGCAGGGAATCCAGCTGTTCTGAAAGCGCACCATTTCCATTTCCATGAAAGACTTATCTTGCGTGACCTACTATATCACCATAAGAGAGCAAGCCATACCTACCTATCAAAGTCCTGTAAGTGCAATAAAAAACAAAACTTCTTTTCTTTATAAAACAAATATTCTGAAGCGCTAATGAAATAAAAAAACAGAAGCCCCTACTTTGGTGAGACTCAAGTGCGGCGGCCGATGTCCGTTTGCCGCTCCGGCCGCAATACGCGATCCGGCAAAACGGCATATTGACAAAATTTGCCAATGCCTTGGGCAACATCCGATTCAAGTTTGAACTAAAGTGCGCCGGAGCACCGGAATCACTTGGATGATTTACGGATTACGGAATGCAATGCTACTCAAACCTACTCAAGTCAAGAAAATCCGAGCCACTGAATACACTGCATCGATTTGAAAGCAACGTTTATGCATTAGGAACATGGGCGGGGGATCGCATCCTCCATACTGTTCACATGACATATTTGCGAATGAAGAATCAGGTCGTGATATTTCGTCTTAAAGGGCCATGAGGAAAGAAGATGAATGAAATGAACAAGCAAAAGCAAAAGCAAAAGCAAACGCTGATATTCTACAAAGTACAGCGTACTAACTAAGGATTCTATCTAATGCTAGGTTGATTAGTATGACGTTGTTTGCTCATGTTAGCTGATATCCCAGAGAAAGAGAGAGAAAAAATTCGACACACATCCCGACGACCACCGAGCCGCCGGCTGCAAGATGTCATCAGCCTCACTTTAATAGAAAAATCAGAAGAGGAAAAAAATTTGAACGAGGCCATTCACATCCAGTAAAACAACCGCCGATACTCGGATGGATGAACCAGTCAAATCGTTTCGGAGCATCCGAATCTACAAGCCGAGCTACACCTTGGTCACTTCTAGTTCGACCAGCCTGAAGCTTCATTCAACTCTGTTTTTCCCAAGAAATGTTACTAAGTGACAAGTCGTCGGGCGGCATTGATATGGAATTATCGGCTTCTACTGCTTTGGCCAATCCTGGATAACCATCCAAACAGCCCTGTCATCTTACAGCTCATCATTGGACGATATCACGATCCCGAGATGTGCCGAGTGTATATTACGGAGTACGCGCATTTGGATATGCATGCAGGCCACCCTCTTCTTCCTTTGGTTTTTTTTTTTTTATTTTCCTGGCGGGCCCCCTTTTTTTCCTTTGGTTTTTTTTTTTTTTGTCTCTTTTGTTTTTTTTTTCCGCGTTTCTTAGCGAGCCAACCGAGCGGTTCATCACAACCTTTTGCCCTCGGCTAACACGTAACAGAATCTAACCTGATTTGAGACTCAGGGTTCTTAGTGGCTCAATATAGCTAATGGATAATAACCTAGACAAATCATTCACTAGACAATACTACTTTCGTATGGTATAGAGTAGTGATGGCATAGTCAGGTGGATGCACGGCGACTGCCGAAGCTCCCGGAGCGCCGGCAGATGGCCCAATCCTTTCACGATCTTTAATCGACGGTACTGCAAGAGGTGGCATGGTATGACGTCGATGCCGCTTCTCGAGATTTTTTTTTTTTTCCTTCTCACTAGAGCGAATCATCAGATGACATCGATCCGATGGACGGATATGGACGATGCTATAGCCGAGAGAGAGATTGCGGCTTCGCTGAAAGGATGTATGTTGAGATTGTTTATAAAAAAGGTCATGCGCTCCGCGTATCTCGATGTTGTTTGAACCATTGAGCATCAGCATCAGCATCAGCATCCTCCTCCCCAAGCAAACAATCAGCTTCAGCTTTCATTAGAAGCCCTCTTAATCAACATAATATCATTAATTAATAACCACACCTTCATATAAACATCATCATCATCATCATCATCATCATCATCATCATCATCATCATCAATTAGACCTACAGGCAGTAATATCGCCAGATTTAGATCCAGCATCAAATCCTATAATACCCACTTACTTATAAAAACACAAAAAAAAACCTATCAAAATGTTCGGCAACTTGGAGAACGCCACTCTGCGATTCGTCGCCTTTGTCAACCATCTCATGATCTTCATTTCTTCGGTCATTGTCACCGGTCTTGTCTCTTGGTTCATTCACAAGTACCCCTACCGCGGTGTTGACATCGTCTACCAAGAAGTCATTGTATGTCTATTTCCCACCTACCTATGAATAACACCCACTACCTAGATTGCTCCCGCAAACTAACAATAATTCTCCCTTCTAGGCCACCATCACATTGGCTTTCTGGCTCGTTGGATCTGCTTTGCCTTTATTCGGCAGATACCGAGGCTACTTGGCGCCTCTCAACCTCGTCTTCTCCTACCTCTGGCTCACTTCTTTCATCTTCTCTGCCCAGGACTGGAGCAGCGGTAAGTGCTCATTTGGTGCTCCTGGCGAGGGCCACTGCGCACGCAAGCACGCCGTTGATGCCTTCAATTTCATCGGATTGTAAGTGTTCTCCGTTTTTCATACTACTAAAAGCATCGACATCATGGCAAAACGCCCCCCCGCTAACATAATGCCTTTTCAGCTTCTTCCTTCTCGCCAACACTGTGGTAGAGGGTATCCTTCTCCGAGCTGAGTATGCTGCTCCCGCTGCCTCTGCTCACAACAAGGAGATCTCTGTTGGTCAGACCTCTGGAAACAGTGTCTAAACAACGACGACAGGTATGCATAGATGAAACGAGAGCGGAAACGCACTCTCCCCACAAGTCCTTGTTCGCCATACTTGCATGCGTTTCATCTGCGCTACGTGTCAATCCGTGAATGCCCACACTTGCATCTGTGGCAGCCACATTCGGTTACTATTTAAAAAAATATCAGCTATTAGGAGTGATTTTTGATTGGAAGAGAAGGTGAAAAAAAAAAATATGAAGATCCCCATATTAATGAGTTGTGAATAGGAGGGGATTGGATGAAAATGAAGCTATGATGGATAGAATCGGTCGTTTTTGCTAGAATGTTTTACACTCTGCTCTGCTCTGTCGTTTATGATACAAATGATACCTGATACCTAATACAATATATATTTGGCGCTTGAATGACACAACTCTTACTGTCTCGTGGCATGATCATCACACGATAGGGTGCTAAGTGGTTCGCCGATCACATTCCTAGCTACTTTATCCTAATTGTCCACTACGGACCCCGGAGATCGTCAAACTCTTAGGTCGAAAAGAGCTTCGGGCGCACATACTTGTACGGGTCACTGTAAGTCATTGAGATCAGCATTTCGGCATTCTAAATTTGCATTTGATGAACTGTTCAGCATATTTGAATGTGCTTTTCAGATGTCGCAGACTGACGAGAGTCTCTTGGAAATCGGACACCTCATTTGTTCGTATCCTCGTTTAGCTACGTAGGAAAATAGCAGGTACCTGTTACCAATTAGATGACGAAGGCTTACACAATCTTTTCTAAGATGATCTCGCGCAGTGGGGGCAAGAATCTCCCCGTGGAAGCATAGATGACGCTTGAAGCTATTGAATAACTCAGCAACTATGTTGGCGTTCTGTAGTAGTATCCTTTGTTTACTACGCAGAATAGGAGAAAGGTATTAGGTGGTCAAGGGCAGCAGAATGCATTCCTGCTTTTCTACTTAGATTGTATAGAGCGATATGCAAATAACTTGTTGGGCGTATCATATTTGCAGCCAGGCATAGTTAGGATCTGAGTCTAAGCTTTGGCGTTAGGTTTGATATACATGGGCTTTTGGAGGAAAGCTCTGTGTGTACTATTTTTCAACTAAATAATCCATTATTAGCCAGCATTGACAGCTTGCTTTTTCGAATTCAAGCATGTGAAGACTGAATAATTCTAAAGATGTTAAGATGAATAATTTTATATATTATATATCCTGATATTCAACTAGAGGGATACGAATCCAATATCAATCTTTCTCTAACAATTCCATTCGTTTCTTGTCTATTTTGCATTTATCCGTTTTTAATATTGGCACTAGATCTGATCGTTATCAAGGTATGGGACAGAAGCTTGGATGGTAGGTCGTTCTACGACGGCGTGGCTTATTCTTACAGACCCTCTTTTAACCATATTATAGAGAATCCGGCGAGGAATAGAGCCTTTCTAGACATCCTAGCTAGTTAGCAAACAGATTACATGAGTGGAGAGGTGAGAGCATAACCTCAAGGTACTAAGTAGGTATGAAGGTAAGTTACATCTAGTACTCCTTATTCAAGCCCCATTCAACCACAACTCTACCATTGAACAGCTCATTGACCACACCATTCAAACACAATATTCACACACATCATCTGAATCCACATTCTTGTTTGACATATCTACATCTAGAGACCCACACTCTCTCTCTCTATCTCACTCCCGGAGCACCAACTCCTGGACTTTCCTCCAAGCAACATGCCTCCCCCTACTAACCAGCAGCAAAATATCAGTACAGCCCCCACTTCCTCAGAGAAATAACACAGTAGCTACAAACGCGTTTAAACCCACCACATGGCACTCCACTATTAGAATCAACAAGAATCTTCGAGTCAATGAGCATTTTTATTCACCCCTTTCCTCCCACCCCCTAGGGTTTAGACCACAAAACCCTCTCAGTTTCTTCCTATTTAATCCTCTCCCTCTTCCCCTCTCCCTCCCTCTCTCTTCTTCATCCTTTATAAAACATCAGTGCTCAGAATATCTGTAGCTATAGCTCAGATGTTTGCACACTCTTGTTTTATCGCTTACAAACAGTCTTTGTGAGAACACGACGGTAGACAGGATGATTCAAGCCTTCTGTGGCTATTGCCCAGATGATTGAACCCATTCTTGTTTTATCGTAACTGGTCTCTGGCGGGTGTGGCTGTGGAGTCGTGAGTCTCCTTTACTTCCTCTATTACTTCATCATCTGCTAATACATCCATAGACAACGCCAGCAGATCAGTTACATAATTTACAAGTCCGAACATTCACAAATCATCTGTAAGTCGCTATTATCGGCTTTTTTTTTTCCAGCGTCATGCTTGCTTCTTCAATAACAACCTAATGTTTGACCAGCTCCACTAATGTCAGTGTCAGAACGGGCGTTTACGATGCGAGCACACGCTCATCTCCCTCCTTGGCCCCCTTCTTTAGCCTTTTCCATGGCTCCCTCTTTGATTTATCTTGGGCTGGCTACCTTAATTCCGACTGGCCAGATGCCAGAATGACAGATCGTCTTTCGGATCAAGCAGCCGCTTAGGCTGACAGTGAACCCTGTTCCTGCTAACGCGCGAAAAGACTTTGAGGCTGCGCGAGCTAGGGAGAATGCATCAACTGCGGCCTTTGAGGCCAAGTGCCCAAGACACCTGATCTTCGTGCCGGTACTAGACTGGCAGAAGACTAGGTGTTTGACAGGCAGCTCGTCTCCGTACGAGTCGTGTCCACTTTCGGCTGCCTTTGAGTCTCGACATGAGAGTCAACTATCAAAAGCCAAGCGCCCAAGACACCTGATCTTCGTGCCGGTACTAGACTGGCAGAAGACTAGGTGTTTGACAGGCAGCTCGTCTCCGTACGAGTCGTGTCCACTTTCGGCTGCCTTTGAGTCTCGACATGAGAGTCAACTATCAAAAGCCAAGCGCCCAAGACACCTGATCTTCGTGCCGGTACTAGACTGGCAGAAGACTAGGTGGTTGACAGGCAGCTCTTCTCCGTACAAGTCGTATCCACTTTCGGCTGCCTTTGAGTCTCGACATGAGAGTCAACTATCAAAGCCAAGCGCCCAAGACACCTGATCTTCGTGCCGGTACTAGACTGGCAGAAGACCAGGTGGTTGACAGGCAGCCCTTCTCCGTATAAACCGTGTGCGATTTGTGCATCTTCCACCTGTAAGTGTCACATCCTGTCTCTTTTTGTAACATCATCCTTACTAACCATCCAATGTGCAAGTGTCTGGAGACTAAATTACGAAATCCAACGCATCGAATCAAGAAATTAGAGCCTTCGCGATGAAAGAAATACCCCGTCTTTCTGGATCTACTTTAATGAAAAATTATATATCTTTTTGGTGTCTTTAAGAATGCTTCAATGGGTCACAAGTTGCAAGTTCTTGGATATATATCTTTTGATTTGAGAGGATATGGAGGAAAACTAGATATTTTTCAGGTCATAGAATGAATCAGGGAGTTGAATATAAGTGCTCATAGACGTTCAATGAAATTACAAACAAAATACAAACGCTCTGAACAGTATTCAACTATATCTTCACATAATCCTCACAATAGCATCGACCTTAAGTGAGGATTCCTGAACGATGCTGGCCGTTTGCATCATACCATCGAGGCGAGGCTTGACTGCCACCGCTCTAGTATTTGCGACTTTACAGGAATGTCCCGTAGTCATCCTTTCCATTTAGTGCCACCATCACCATGAGCCTTTATACACTGGTATATCTTTATGATTTGACTATAAATGGAGCATTAGGTCGCTATCATCTCCGAAGCTCATGCTCTTCATTATAAAAGAGAAAGTTCCCCCCAAAAGAGCACATATCCCATTGAGTGCTCCACCACCAAAATGACTGCCTCAAACCCCCTTCAAACTACCCTTTACATACACCTCCATAATATTCCTATCATCCCCCGTCATGACAAACTTTTCAAATATCCTTCGCAGAGAATCATTTTCCTCCAGCGGAGCATTCACCCCGTTCCTCTCATCTCGCATATCAATCACCAAAGCATCGAATTCCTTGCCTACAGCAAAATTACCGATTTCCTCTCCAAAGCCAACGACTTTGGCGCCTCCCATGGTAGCCATGTAGAATATTTCTTCCAATGTTAACGTTTCTGCTTCCCCTTTTTTTTCTATTGCACCTCCATGTTCGCTAACATTCTCATGCCCAAACGCAGGATACAATGCGTCTCTCGCATATGATGCAACGAGAGCATGCCTCATCGCATTCAGCATACTTGTGCTATACCCACCTCCCGAATCAGTTCCTAAGCCGACATTGATCCCTCGTCTGAGAAACTCCTTCACAGGAGCAGCCATGAAGCCTCCTCCGACGGTCATATTCGAGGTAGGGCAGTGCGCAACACCGCACCCTAGATCCTGAAGCTTATCCAGCTCATAGCGCGTCATGATAGTGCAATGAGCGAGGATGCTACGAGGCGTGAGAAGGTTAAACGAGGAGTATAGGTCAGCTTCGTTAGTAAATTCCGGAAAGAGGGACATGGTAGCATTGATCTCCTGCGCGGCTTCGTTGAAGTGGGTTTGTATCGCCAGAGAAGGATCTCCAAGAGCTATATCACCTAGGGAGCGAAGCAATTGCGGCGTGCATGATATGGCGAAACGAGGTGTCAAGACAGGTCTCACGAGAGAGCCTTTAGGATCGAGAGTCCGGATATGGTGTATACACGACTTTGTCGCGGAGATGGATTCCTCGGCAGAGGGTTCGCAATAGGAAGGGGGTGAGTTGCGGTCCATGTTACATTTCCCCACAAGGGCCCTTTGACCTGCTTTAAAGCATGTAGATGCCAAAACGTGGGTTGCTTCCTCATGCAAAGAGCCATAGTATGAAGCTGTTGTAACGCCCTGTCTAAGCATTCCTCGAACGAGCTTCCCATACACCTTCTCCGCGTAAGAAGCATCTGCAAACTTGGCTTCATTGGAACGTAATGCCATCGAGCCAGTCCAAGATATGCATCCCCTGGCCTAAACCTCTTTGCATCCACTGCGGAGCATGATTATGCGTATCGACGAAGCCCGGGATGAGGAACTCTCCAGGGGAAGATAGTATACTGAGTGGAATGTGCTGGAGGCCTTTCGCTTCGAGGACAGAAGGTAAAGTCTGGGAAGAGACTCGAGGCTGGAGAGAGAGAATAATGCCAAGGGAGGAAATGATGAGAAGAGTATCAGGGAGAATTTGAAGTTCCGTAGAAGAAAGGGAATGGATGAGTGTTGCGTGGATGGCTTTGACTGGCTGAGCCATTATAATGTCTTTCTGTATACCCTTTATAATGATATAATCAGGCAATAAGACAGTGAAATCAAGGTAATTTTAATTAATATATGCGGTTAACAAAGGAAACGATATATTATCAAGGAAGAAAACGGCACAGAGCAAAACACAGATGACGTTGTAATAGAGAAGAGATAACGGAGCGGGGCCGTAATTTTAGAAGACAGAGGTTGCCCTTAATCCGATTTGTCTCACTTGTAGATTTTTCTACAGAATACATCTCATCAGATAACAAATAACACTCTCAAAACATTCTATAATAGTAACGAATCACAATACAATGGCAAGCATAAAGCAGAAAAGGCGCTACATGGACATAACTTGTTGATATATGGTAGGTAACGCATATGAAATACATGCACGCTGAAGTAAATTATGGCGTTTAGTACTAAATCCAAAAGAGACATCACAACAACAACAGAAATATGCCATCCACCGCAAAAGGTAGTCAAAAAAGCTATAAGAAGTACTATATATGATGCATCTATAAGCAAAAAAAGAATGTCCTCGGTGAGGCTCGAACTCACGACCTTCAGATAGCCCAAACTAACGTTTGAATCATATCGGATCAATCAATATGAGACTGACGCGCTAGCCAACTGCGCCACGAAGACTTTTCAATGTCTACCCTTGCAGAGGATTAGCTAATATGGCTTTACGAAAATTAGTTTAGGCCTCAATATACACAAACAATAGCTTGGGAATAGTATTAAATAAAGCGTTGCGATGCGATGCTGCCACAGAGGTCTTTGAAAGCTTGTATCCATCCAAATATACAAATCTCATTCAATTCCTTTCCCTTTAGATTAGTAAAAGGCTAGAGACACAGCCCAAAGCAAAATAAAAGAACTGTTGAAAAATAGATATATATATATATATATATACAAGCATCGAAACGCAAGAAGTACTAGGTTATGTAAAAACGTATTTTAAGGTATTGTAGAATCGTAAAAATCAATACTGCTATCGAGACACCCGTTCTAATAGCGAAAGCCACGCGCAACACCAATGATGCCTTGTATATCAAAAAAGTGTCAAATAAAAAAAAAAGGCCATACAAATCCAGGTCCAAAGATACATGAAAAACGACGATGAATTATTTCACTTCTTAAAACCTCACCCGGTCTACATACACACACACACACAACTTTGCTATAAACAACAGCCCTCTCTCTCTTTTTTTCTTCCTTTTACAGGGCAATCATGCTGGCACCGACAAGCATGGCAACACCCATGTACAGAGCCATGGAGAGCTCGCCCATGCTGAGAAGGTGAGCAACCGGGCGGCCAGCAATAGCAGCGCTGCTGCTGGTTGAGGAGCCACTGCTTCCAGTAGCGGAACCGGCATTGACGGGGGCGGTGGCGGTGGCAGCCTGCTTGTTAATAGCGTTGGCGGAGGCCAGAGCAGCAGAGCAAGTAGCCGCGGGCTTAGCGCTGACAACTTGAGCCTGGCCATTGAAGTCACAGGCAGTAGAGGCCTTGTTCTGCGAGGTGTAGTAGGCGTCGAGGACAAAGTCAAGCTTGGCAGCATCGTCGCACATGCTGTAGGCGCCGTAGACACCAGAAGTGGCGTTGCCGTTGATACCAACACAGACATCAGGAGACTTTCCACAGATGAAGCTGAAAATGGAGCCAAAGTCCTTGGAATCGAGGGAGCTAGAGTGGGTGCAAGACAGACTCTTCTGCATGCAACTGCAGAGACCAGCGTTGGGAGTAGGAGGGAGCGCATTGGCGGCCTGCCAGTCGGAGGTCAGAGGAGGGCAGGAAGCAGGCTTGTTAGAAGGCTTGTAGTCGCTCTCGTCAACGCCCTTGGGGTCGGCCTTGGTAACCTGGCTCTGCAGAGCAGAGAAATCCTTCAACTTAGTGACTGAGTTACCCTTGACACTGACCAGACCTGAAAATAAATTGTTAGCGACTTTGCTTGTACACAAGATTAAGGTGATAATTTATATTTAAATTTCAAAAGAAAAAGAAAAAACTCACCATAGTCATTAGCCTCCTCAAAGAACATGTAGACGATACCACCGCTGAAAACAGGAGTCATCTGGCTACTGTACAGAGCGGCAGTCTCCTGGAAGATACGGCTGGCGGCACCAGAAGGCAAGTTGCAACCGTACTCGGCGAAGAAAACAGGCACAGAGTAGTTGGAGAAGAAAGTGGTTTGCTCATCGTAACCAGACTTCTGCATGGAGCTCTGACCACACCATGAGTAAATGTTGTAGCCCCAGAAGTCAATGGCATCGGTTTGGTCACCACAGTTGAAGTAGTCGGCAATCTGAGCGCGAATATCGACATCGTCATTGGCGGCATAACCAACACCCATCCAGCGGTCCTTCTTGGACTTGATATAAGCCTTAGTGTCACGAACGGCGGCCTTGACGTATGCAGAAGCACCGGTGTTGTTCTTGGCATTGCTGACTTCGTTACCAGCAAAGAAACCAATCACGTTGGGGTACTTGGCCATCTCGTCAACAACAGCCTGGTAACGCGAAAACAGCTCGGTGTCCCAGCTGGGAGTGTCACGGTTGATGGACATGGAAGGCTCTCCGAGATCAGAGAAGACATAGATGCCAGCAGCATTGAGCAACGACATGCAGGCAGAGTGATCAGCCGTAGGATCAATGGCGTAGGTTCGGATCACGTTGGTGCCCAGTTGCTGAAGCAGAGGAATATCACGCTTGCAGTTGGCCTCGCTGGAAAGAGGATCGATGAAGGTCGAGTTGCCGGAAGTGGTACTACCGGCCTGGCCAACATCCTGCTGGTAAGCAACACCCTTGATGAAGAACTGAGTGCCGTTGGGGTAAAAGAACTTGGAGCCCTATGGTGATATATTATTAGCGACTGATGCCAAGCTGAATCTCTCTCTTTACAATCTCTTCCTGTACTAGGTAGATGATAGATCTAGAGAAGAAAAGAAAAAGTGGCTCACCTTGGCAATGATGGATGGTAGATCAGCGCCAACTGCGCTGCCTGCCAGGGCAAGCAGAGAAACGGAGAGCTTGGAGAAGCTCATCTTTACTGATATTTGAAATGGTTCTTATCGTTTCGATAGCGGTAAAATAAAATTTTGATAAAATACGATTCTTATTGAATTTGTAGCGATTGGAAGTTGTTCACTTGACGGTCAAAAGAAACAAGAGAACAATCGGTGGAAAAAGTGTTTCAGAGAATAGAAGTGATGATGAAACCAAAAAAAATAATCGTTCTGGTCTTTAAAGGAGTGTCTGGAAAAGCCAACTGTCACTGAGGCGGCTACCCTCAAAAAAAAAAAATTAGTTAAAAATCAAACAATTCAAACGAAAGATGCGAAAAGAGGTTCTGTTCTGACAAAAAAAAAATAGAAACCAACGGAGCAGGCAACGAGTGTTTTGTTTGGGGAAGACGAGGCCCCAGGCCAGGAGAGAGGACCCAGCACGGGGAAATTGAAGACTGCGACAAGCCAAGTCTCGGGACATGGGACCCCTGGCTAGAGCCCTGGACTAAGATGCCCAAGCGCTGCTGGACCTGGAGCCACTTGAGGCCATTGGAGGAGTTGGAGGCGCAGCGCGAGGCTTGATTTTAGGTGGTGGTAGTGGTGGGGGGGGGTAATTCAGAGCCAATAGAGGCTCCGTTCAGGGGGTTATTACGGGCATTACAGGGGGGGGCTAGAAGGGAAGCTAGAGGAGGCGCCCTGGCTCGCTTCAATCAGCTAAGCTGAGGGCTGCACATTATATATTATTTAAAGCACAATAACGAAGTACAAAGTACAAAAGTACAGTGTTAATAGAAATTAGCGACTACGAGCTAATAACAATAGATGCAGTCCCTAGCTAACAGATTCTATACGATCCCCCACAGAAATCTGATTAGGAAAGACATAAAACATAACACGAGCTCTGTAAATATTCCTTTCTCCTGCACGGTGTGCCATAAAGGGTGGGTCGCCTCTCTCCCTCTGGTGAGGAAATACGGAATAGGGGCCAAAATAGATTCTCCACAGTCGAATTTCCCCTGATTGCTGCAACAATGCCGATGCGAGGCATGTCTCGAGCGTTACAGGCGTGTCCTGGAACTGCGTGCTTGTATACTCGTATGTCAGCGAAATGAATTGCAGTATATTAAATTGGGGGGGGGGGGGGTGAATGTAGTAGTGCGGAGTGGGGGGGGGGGGGGTTCTTTTTTTTTTTCAATGAGATTTTCATTGTTGCGGTCCTTGTATCATCATAGTAATTTCTAGTATGGAAATGAATGAAATTCTTGGTTCTTGGCCATTCTATGAGATACAAGAAGTTGTATTATGATGATCTCAATGCCTCTTTACGAGGTAGTATTTTGGGATAAAGTACTGTACAAGCATAGTAAGTAGTACTCCATACTTGTAAGTGATTTAATGACCCCCTTTCACAATGACGCGTCAAGGGCCTCAAGCTTTTCCATCCATCCAACATGTTTTACATGGAACAGCCCGTTGCTCTTCTTTTCAGAACCAGCCTCACTGGCATACCTTGACTCTTTGTTGATCATTCATTCCGTGCTCCATACCAAAATAAAAATTTAATTTAAATAATTTAAATAATTTAAATAAGTAAAAATACTACAAAAAATATAACGAAGCGATCGCAATTGTTTCTCATCGAAAACGGCTTAACCCCAAAAACAAAGGCCTCATCTTAGTCGTCTGACAATGATTGCCTCGATGCTTATTCATTCCCTCCGAAATGATACTCTCAACTCATCCCTTCTCCCTCTCCATCTTTTTTTGTTTTTGTTTTTGTTTTTGTTTTTTTTTTATACCCTGACCTGCCAATGCTAGGAGTTTCATTCTTTATTGTCATTGATGCCAATCTTCGGGAGCTCAGTGCCGTAGTGTCACTTCCCACTGCAGTGCAATGAGCCTTGCGACCATCAACTGCCTTTTCAGACTCATGATTCGTGAAACCCTCTCCCTTTCTCGGAGCCACGGCACAGAGAGTAATGCTCGGATACGGGCCGTTTTTGGAGCCGACTATCCGACTAGGCCAGCAATGTTTTCTTCTCTTGCTTTTGCTCTTCTCTCACACAGTACTCCGTACTATGACGGTTTTCGTGCGGGTGTAGTTTATATTTGCTCTGTAAATGAGAGTCATAATTCGTTGTTTGTTGCCTTTTATCTAGGTTCTTGTAGCGGGATAACGAATGTGCTGCTGCTGCATACATGTACGAAAATACATATACAGTACGTGTAGACCCGACAGCAGGCAAAAGCTATCGTCTACGGACTTTGTAGTAAAGATCACCAATACTGTAGAGGACTTCGTCCCAGAGCTTCACGACGTTCCAGTAATCATTTCGTTTCTGGTGATGCCGATCACGGTTTGAGACTACGGTGTGGTAGTGCCCGTTATGATAAATGAGCTCGCCCATCTTTTGCGGTGATCTGCTCGGAGGTATGTTGCCACGGATATCTAATGCCGAAGACAATGGCAGTATGTTATTTGGATACTGGTATTGAAGTACGAAAGTACAAGTAAAGTATCAGTCGTTATAAGCAGGTTGTATGGAGTACAGTAAAAACGCTGCTTAATGAGTGAGTGGTACTGCTGTTATTATGGAGAGTTGAGATTATTTCTCACAACCATGAGCAGCATCCCTTCATTTTAAATCCTGCACAGCAAAGGCACTTGAATTCTGCCTGCCAATTAGGTACAATGCCTCTCTGTCTACCTAATGCTTGTATTCAGCCAACAAAAAATGCCTTATGAACGAATTGCGGTCATTTGCTGTTGTACAGCCGCCACCGGAATCCATCGTGACTTATCGTGTCGGCAACCGGTCACCGGATCGGGTCCCACAGCGGCCGATCAGCTGCACCCCCCGAAGGCGAATTCTGTTAACTATCCGAAAAGATTTTTTTTATGGGAATCCATGATTTGAGTTGCTTCTACAGAGTATACATGCTAATCCTGGAGAGTTTGAACTGTTTGGGTCATGTTGGAGGCGTTTCGGCCCCTTAGTGGCTAAAACCCTATCGTTAGACGTCAGCAGCTATTTACAGTTTGTAGCTTCACTTACCCTACAATAATACTAATAAAGCTAAAGCACTAAATATTGCTTGTGATTCTACAATGATAGAATGGCTAAATGATAAATGCTATTGTTTATAGACAGAGAAGAAACTAACCGTTTACTCATGAAACTATTTCCTTTATAGCCACATATGCCTCTTCAACCGGCATTCATCATCTGTTATTTAGTAGTAATTAGTAGTGGTAATGCTAAGCGCCCAAGTCATCTATCCCGCTTAGACAATTCCTCAATGATGACAGCATTTCCTTAATGTCATGAAGTTCTGCAACTTCTAAATAAAAATTTGTGCTGGAGACTTTCGAATCATTTTAACTGCTTACATTGATAGAAAAATTTAAGCGCGCCATGTTCTTTATCAAAGTGGCTGCTCTTCCTTACAGAGGGGCTCATACGATAAGAGGCCACCAAACGTTGGAATTAGCGCCACCAGCGCAACAAAGAACTGGTTTGCAGGAAAGCAGCAAACAAAATGGCTGGACTCCCAACTTTACAACTTCGTGTATGTGCGAGCTTCAACTTCAACTGCCAAACACCACCAACTAGGGCGCGGCCTACAATGGCGTATGCCGTGCGTTAGAAGTTCGTTCTGTGTAGCATTTTCGTTTCTTGCGCCTCGCACATTTGGTCTTTACGCGACTCCGACGCAAGCAATTGTCCATGATAAAATAGCAGCGCGCAATTTCAACGGACGACTGCACGCTCCCACCACGTCCGGTCCGGTGTGTGCGCGTCGTCTCCTTGAAGAAGCGAATATTGATCTCTACTCACGCACGCTTGGCAAGCGGGAAATAAAAAAGGGAAAAAAAAAATAATAGGAGAAAGGAGACGATGGGAACAAACGGTCTGGAAACGTCCATGTGGGCGGCATCTCAGAAGCGCCCCTACGAGCCTTACCGATTCGACACTCGATCGAGATCCGTCCCTCCCACCTCAATCTCCGCTACAGCTTTGACGACAACGGCGACGACAAGCTCGAATTCGACTGCTGCCGCTTTGCCCTCTGGCTCATTCGGTACTGCGATATCCTCATTGTCACCCATTCAAGCTTTTCACAGATTCCAGCAGGCATGCCAGCGCCTGCGGTGGAAATATATTGACCTCGAAACCTCGTACCAACGCGCCCTCTCCCCGCAGGAATACCACTTCTCGGTGCAAGATGCCGAGGTCAACTTCAAAGTCGACTTCCACGAGTTTTATGTGCGCATAGAGCAGGCTCTCGTGTTTGTTCTCCTCGTCTTTGGCATCACGGTTCCTCGTGGTAGTGGTGGACCGAGAAGTCAAGCCGCGCATACGTACCACCACAATGTACTCAAGACGTTGGATGACGAGGACAATCCGTTGCATGGGGTACTCGGAGGGGGTGATGTCAATCATGCGCTGTGGAAAGCCAAAGAATTGCGGAACCGATGGAAAGATGCAGCAGAGGGGAGAGAGACGCCGCCGTTGAAGATGTATGATTTGACATGGATTGTGGGACAGGTCCTGGTAGGACTAGAAGCAGCATATGGCATGGCGGCGGCGAGGATTGAGCAGCTGAAGATGAAGGGTGATGGCCATGCGGAGGATGGAGGCAGAGGTGATAATGATGATGGTGATGGATGGGAGTGGATGGTAGAGCCCATGGATTGGGAGGCGTGATTATTGATCAGCATAGCTAGCTTGGATATTATGCATCTGCTGAGCATTTTTGGTTTTGACCCTCTTTTAAAAATATTTCGTCTGGAATGGAAATTAGAAGGTTTGGGAATCTGGGAAAAATCTTCTTTGTCTCTGCTATATAATAGGAGTATATGCATATAGAACGAGACGGATTTATGAATGACTTTATGATACCCCTTCCGTTGTCCCCCCTTTCATTAAATCTAGTCTTCATCATCTACATGTAGCTTCCCACCACCAGCCTTTTCCTCTCCCTTTCGAAACGCTCTCCTTAGAGCGCACTTCCCACCGTCTTTTCCCCCAGCCCTACACTCATCACACCTCTTCCCGTGTGTTACCATCAGCACATGCAGTCCATACTTCTCCTCATCCGGCACCCTCGCCTCCAAATGCGCCTGCGTCTCCTCTCTACTCGCCCACCCAGGTCGCCACCCTAATAGTCCCGATATGCGATACACATGCGTATCGACTGCGAAGCTATCCCGTCGTAAACAGAACAAGAGGACGCAACTCGCTGTCTTGGGGCCCACCCCTTGAAAAGATAGAAGCTCGCGCATGGCATCATCGTTGGAGGCGTGGAGGAGGTGATCAAGAGAGTAACTCCCATGCTGGGCTTTCGTCTGGTGGAGGAGGTTCATGATGACTTTGCTTTTGATGACACTGAGGCCACCAGATTGAATCGTCCGCTGGAGTTTCTCTGTGCCGCCCTCAACAATGGCTTCCCAGTTGTCACTGCGGCCGTACATATCGTCCATGGATAGCTTAGCGCGAGTACTGTTCTTGTCGCTGGTATTTTGCGACAGGATTGTCCGGACCAGCGCATCAAGAACGGAGGGAGAGTTTCCGCACCCGGCGACAGCGCCAGGTGCGATGATGGTATCGGGACGACGGCGCTCGCCGTGAAGCGAGGTGAGGGTTTGATGAGCACGATGGCATTCTTGGTGAGTTGGATGAGGGAAGGACGGGAAGGGAGAGGAGTGGGAATGAGATGTGAAAGACTTGAGCTTGCGGGCTTGGAGAATGGCGGCCTTGTCTGGGATTTTGCGTGGAGGAACGATGCTGGTTTTCGGTACAGATTTACTAGAGACGGATGATTCTGGGCTGGAATTTGTCTTGAGAAGAGCAGTAGAGTCGTTGATTTCTTCCTTGAGGCTTTGCCTTTTGATATTGCGAAGACTGCGCCTTAGAGGCGGCGATTTCATGATATTTAGAGCCATGTGGCAAGTGTTGCTCCGGTATTCTGTCTGGTGAAATAAAGCCAGTAAGTGTCGAATTGCTTTTACAACAGTGTCTTATGCATTCTACAAGATACAAATTGTTTCTAATATGCTTGTTTGACTGAGATCGACCTTCAAAGTGATGAGGTCAACGATCGCCTTTGATGACTAAGATATGTGGCTGTTCTACGCAGGGACCTTTGCACTCGAGAATGATGATCACTTATTTAATAATAAAATAAAGTTTATTAGAAGATAATAGGAATTAGTCTGTTAAGATTTGACAAGTAATTGTTTAATATAGCGCAGGAACATCAATGTACTTAAAGCTTCAATATAAGCCTTTCATAACGCTATCATTGGGCCGAGATATTCGCCCCCATCCTGGGAAAGGCGATGTGAAAATCATTTTCTTCTTTAAAACCAAGTGCTTAATGAGCCATCTAGTCTACAGGTTATGCCGAGAGCGCTATATAGCATTTGATCACGCGGAGCTCGCTTGAAATCCTTCCGCTATGCTGCCGATTTGTGATGGGCTAATGCATCACCATCGGACCGAAAAAACATCACCAAGGATGAACACTTGATAGGCTTTGATCACCGTACTTGACAGGGAATTTTCTTGAAAGAGCGATACTGTAAAAGAACTGTCATTGTCTATCAGACTTAATATAAATGGCGGTATCCCCGGGGGTGCCTTGATATTTGGGTATTTTGAAGCGGCATATTAACTGTAAAGATGCGCTTCAGCAATCCAGTGTTGGCATTCGCGGTTGCTTTTTCGCCCCCATCTCTTGCTATAACGACCGATTCCTACGACTATATCATCGTTGGTGCAGGAACATGTGGTCTCCTCCTCGCCAACCGTCTATCACAAGATGCCCGCTTTACTGTCGCAGTTATCGATCCCGGTGGTGATGAACGAAATAACAGCAATGTCGTTGATCCGCTCTCGTGGCTAGCATTAATGGGAACTTCGGTTTTCTGGAATTACTCGAGTATTCCCCAGGCGAGCCTCGATGGAAGAATCGTAGCGTATGATGCAGGTAGAGGAATAGGCGGCACTAGTCTGGTAAATGGTATTTTAACAAATTATAATTACTTGGTGTATGTATGAAATTCATGCTGAACACAATGGTTGGCAGGCATGACATATATACGAGGCGATAAAGCTCAGTTTGACGCATGGGAGAAACTCGGAAATCCAGGTTGGAATTGGGATACCATGCTGAAGTATTTTAAACAAGTCGAGCAATTCTTCCCTCCTTCGCCCTGGCAGGAAGTTGTCGGCGCATCTTATGAAGAAAAATACCACGGTAGCTCTGGTGAGCTCCACGTGGGATTCAACCCCGTATTACTCAACGGATCTTTCTACGGCAACGCGAAGGCATCTTGGGTTGCTCTCGGACAGGATCTGAACGGAGATGCAAGTAGTGGGATCACGGCGGGATTCGACGTTTGGCCGCAGACGTTGGATCCGATCGAGAATGTGCGATGGGACTCGGCGACTGCGTTTTACTGGCCTGTGCAGGACAGATCAAACTTGAAATTGTTCAATGGCACCGTTACTAAGATCTTGTGGAAATCTGACAAGACGAAAACACCCGAAGCGTCTGGGGTAGAGTATTTGACTCCAGGTCGGCGGCTCAAGACCTTGATCGCTAAAAAAGAGGTGATTGTCTCGGCAGGGTCACTGCGTACGCCGTTGATACTTGAGCTCTCTGGCATTGGCAATCCCAGTATTTTAAACAAGTTGGGCATTGAGACGGTTGTCGACTCTCCAGGCGTGGGAGAAAATATGATTGACCAGCCGAACATAGGATTGACGTTTCCGACCAAAGACTCGTTCCCAGGCTACGCACCATACGCAACCTTTGTGAATGCTACTTCTCTTTTTGGTAATAAAGTCGACTCTGTGGCTGCTTCGACAAAGGATAGTCTATCAGACTGGGCACAGCAGATTGTTAATGAGACAGGCGGAGCGCTGAGCGTCAAGGATCTTAAATCCTTGTTCCAAGTTCAGCATGATTTAATCTTTGATAAAGGCGTGACTATCGCAGAGACCTTGTCCAGCGTGAGCGGCAATACTGCTATTTCAGCATATTGGGATGTGCTGCCTTTTAGTCGCGGAAGTGTACACCTCAGCTCTGCTGACGATATCGATACACCAGCCATCAACCCGAGATTCTTATCCATAGACTTTGATCTGGCCATTCAAGTTGCCATCGGCCGTCTATCAGCCACCTTCTGGAACACACCACCCGTCTCCAATATCATCGAGGCTGAGGTCCAGCCCAACTCTGCCGTTCTTCCACCAGATGCCACAGAGGCTGAGTGGGAAAATTTCACGATTAGCAGCTTGATCTCTAATTCCCATTCAATTGGTACGGCCTCAATGATGGCTCGTGAACTTGGTGGTGTGGTGAGTCCAGAGCTTGGAGTATATGGTACGGAAAACGTGCGAGTTGTGGATGCTTCTGTGTTGCCGATGCAGATTAGCGGACATCTTACAGCGACGCTGTATGCGGTTACAGAGAGGGCTGCGGAGCTTATTATTCAAGCTCGTAGTATTGCGTAATAAGAAGTTCTTTAAATTCTTTATAAGTGGTCATTTGATGATGGTACAATGTCATCCTGAGGACGGATGGTGGCGACTACTAGCAGCGCTAGCTGCTGACTGTGCATTGGGGTCAAGTCTTAGTGATAATATAATCTAGCTTGAGTGCTTTCAGGAAATGGAACTCTGCATTGTTAATGAAGGGATAGAATTATCTCTCAATACAAAGAGATAGTTACAAGTAGTTAGTGACCATGCACGGATATGGTTATAAGTTATCTTGCATGCGCTACTCTGGGATGGTCAGCCTCCATGGCGTCTTTAGGTGATCTCTATAGGCTCTAGGCATGTATCCCTGTTGCATGTACGATGTAATTTGAAGTCATATAAGCACTATAGCGGCAGCGTTTGACGACTGCATGTAAGCATTTCCTATTCATATAGTATACAGCAAAGTATTGAGTTGCTACGTCTCCTCACTTTATACTTTGTATAAGTGGACTTTGCCAAATTGCTTGTAAGGTATATAATAAACCTCCCTCTCTTCGACTTCTGCTTACCTAGGGGAAGATGATAAGCCCAATTCTTCGCTTCTTAAACAACACTCCCAAAAAATGTCTACCGTTAACCCATTCTCTAGCAAGGATGCCTGGAGTACTGCCATCATGAAGGTTTTTAATTGTCCTGATTCTGAACTTGAAGTCAACGTCCTTTCTCTATTCACCAAGGATACAACCATCACCATAAATGGGGCTATAATGAAGTGGGATGGCTTTCTCCAATACTTTCTGGGCATCCGGGCTGTCATGGACTTTGTCGAGATCAAGACACATTACCTGCTGCGAGACGGAAATATGTTTTCAGTGAGGGAAACGGCTTCTGGGAAAGGAAAAGATGGCTCGGAGACTGAGTATCAAGTAATCGTTATGGGCGAGTTAAACCAAGACGGGAAGGCGATTTGGCTGGAAGAGATTACGAGGTTCACTAAAGGCGTTGACCCAAGTGCATTAATGGCGCACGTTAAACATGAATGATTTAATCGAGTGTCTTGATATTTTATATCTGCTGTAATTGGTGGTATAAATAGATGGTCAGTTGATATACATGTATATGTGCGACTTTGGGTCTTCATGGTTGAAGCCTATTATTCATAGTGTAATACTACTATCTGTCTTATCCTATAGATTTGCTATAGCACTATCCTATTGAGAGGCTTTAATGAAGAAGCTCTATTTGGATTTTTTTGGACCTAGATAGGCAGTCATTTATATGAATGGGTTTCTATATAGGTCCAAGGTTCACCATAGGAAAGATACACTTAGATAGCTGCGGCTAATTTGAACTCCACGACCTCCCTGACAAACCGCCAAGGCCTTACCAGCCGGGATTATCGATCGCAGAGGATGGCATTAGCGGCGATGTTAACCTTGAATTAATGGCATGGTGTGCCATCTATTAAAGTGGTAGTACCGCCGGAGCTACACAAATTTAAGACCTTATGGACGCGGTTTGTATGCGCGGTGGGTGTGCACTTGTATTGTTAACCCGCGCTGGCCGAGGCCTTAGTACGACGTCTGAGAGCTAAAGCGACCAGGGCGCTGGCCTTGCTACCGAGAGCCTCATCAGGCAGCAGCATTAGACTGGCGACGAACCGAGCGCCTTGTATCAAATGCTGGAAAATGTGGTTGAGATGCTACACCGATATAGTGTTGTCATAACGTGCCGCTGCGCCACTATCATCACAACAGATAACTCATCTACACAAGGCGCTATTAAGACTAATATTGAAAAAGCTTGAGCTATGTTAATTGTACCGAGTTGATTAGAGAATATATAATATATAGCCTACCGAGCCGCCAGATCATCAGCTGATGTTTCCAATTATAAAGAGAACTCGGTGTCGTTTGCGATCGGAGCTGGGTTGGATCGCTTGCTCAATGATGGAAGCATCCCCTCCGCTACCTACGGTAACCTATTTGTATGGGGGCTTGCTGTGCGAGGATGACGGCTGAATAATTGACTAATAGCAATTTATTGCAAGAAGAATCAGGGTATCGGACCAGATCCTAAAGGAAGAAGAAATATTGGAGGTCACGACCTAAGCATAAGCGCCGCGTCAACAAAATTGTTGGATACATCATATCCAGAGGGCGCCTAACAGGCTGCATGCCGTGACCCTTGTTAAGTTGATCCTTCTCCCCCTCTTTATTGAGCTGTGGGCACCAATTTCATCTCCTAAGCTAGCAACTATTTGTAAATGAAGGCGGCAAGAGAAGCTGGTCGCGTTTTCATATATGAGCACACCTGTTTCATGTATTTGATAGGTATAAGAGCATAATACGCCTCTACCGAATCTTTCCCATGTCTCTCGTTGTTTCTTCTTATGATACATAATATCACCCTTCATTGAAAGCCATCATGCTGAAAACCAATAGGATGTATCTGCGTATCATCCTAGTAGCTTGCCTCGCTACAACCGTAACAGCATCGTGGTGGGATGATTTTACAAACAACTTGGCCACAGATCTTACACCATTGATTTCCCTTTTTGGTGAACAGGCAACCAAGCAATTTCTAAGCGAGTCAACGACAATCTTGGACAATTTTCTTTTTGCCATGGCACCATTGGGTATTCTTACTGGAGTCATATCCGCTATTCGAGTCTGCGGCGGGCCATCCTTGAGAGCATTTATTGGCCGCGCACAAGAAGGAGGGGGAGTTGCTGAGGCAGAGCTGTGCTCCTCTACAAGCCGCGATGTGTGCGAACTTTATCACAACGGCGCCATCGTTAGGGTTTTTGGACGCCCAAAGATCCTTGAAGTTGTCTACGATCCTACTTTCGAAACAAGCGAAGCTGCCGATGAGAAACACGCGTTTGGTATCCACCTTTCTCGGGAGTATTTCCAAAAGTCTATACATAAAGATATAAGCTGGAAAGAAGTTGGACAAAATGCCAAGGATGACGAAGCTAGAAATGGTTCACTAGCGACTGACAATATTAATGACAACTTTGCCCCAAACCCGAACCTATCCTTGAATATTGGGATAGTGAAGCATTCCTTGTATACCTATTTGGCAGCAGCCATTATTGGCTTTCTCGCACAAGCTTCGGTTCTAGTGTTTGGAGCTGTTATCACGTACAAGCTGCGTTGGACGAAAGATGGAAATCCAATGGACCCTTGGGCCTTCCCCTTTGTGTTTGCTGGAACTGCTTGCATATGCTTGGGCATGTATTTCTGCGCCACCTTGGTGAACGATAGCACCAAGGAGAGAAGATTTGAACTGAAAGAGGAAAAGCTGAGTCAAGACCAACAGCATCCCTCTGTACTCTACGTAGTACAGCCAGGGAATCAGGTAGTGGGGGACCAGACTTTTGATCCATTTCTATTCTCTAGCTCAGCCAAATTTCCCTTTACAAATTACATAACATCGTGGAAGACCCCTTCTGATCCTACCTTCAGACCTGGTCAGCATTCAGATATCAGCCAGAAGGAAAGAATTACATTTCAAAAACCTTCTGATGAAGTATCGGTATTGACTACTACGTTTATAACCTTGTTTGGCTTTGTTCTTCAATTTGTCGGCTTACGAGCAATGCATTCAGCAGTGTCTCTTTTACAACTTGCGGTCACCCTAGCGATGAGTATCATCCGGGCCTTGCTAAGAACACAGCGTCTGAGGATAGAGCAGAATCTGCTTCGTAATCGCCCCGATGAGGTTAGTGGGCATGAGTTAGATTGGCTTGCCCTACAGATAGGCAAAGACGCAAACCGCCCAAGGTATTTCTGGTGTATTACTGCAGGAATGGCCGCACAAGGACTACAAACTTCTTCAACTGAGACATCCCAATTTGGCACCAAAGTTCAAGCGAGCAGTCAAGGATGCCCCCAAGAAACTGAACAAAAAGTGTCAGTAGTGACTGAATGCTCTTCGACGGCAGCTTCGAGATCCTATGCTGAGACAGCATTCAACTATCGCGCTAGGCTTGCAGAACTTACACGACTGTCAGCAAGTATCAAATCAAGGCCATCCAATGCTTGGGATGATAATCTGGTAAGTGGGCGATTGCAGGCTCAGCGGCTCAGCAGGGCAATTGAAGATAGTCTTGCCATTCTCTTTGCCCACGCCAAGGCAAAAGATGGTATCGAAACGAAAGAGTCCATTTCATGGCCCCTGAACATTGCAGTGTGGGAATATGACGAGAAGAAGCATCAACCAGCCCCAACTCACCACAGCATGGATGTCTTACTTTATAAACAGGATTCATCTTGGACTGTTGATCAAAATCATCTCGAAGCCATTATAGGGTTGTGGTCTTGGTCGATCATTTCAGATCCATGCACAGAGGGGGAAATATTCGGACTTAAGACATCGACAGCATCAGAAATACCAATGTATAGGGCCATGGCAGCAGGAACTGAAGATGAAGTAGAACGAGCATGGCGAGAAATCCAGTTCTGGCTTGGAAGTTCTAGTATATCGTCATCGACAATGAAAATGACCTCACAGCCATTAGGTGGTCTGGATGCAAGCCCAGCAGCGATATGGAAACCAAGCGCCCAGAGGACAACCTTTGGAAGAGTTGCACCTACGCCGAAATCCCTTTTTGGCCAATCAGATCAATATCGACGACTCTTTGGTTGGCAGGCTGTCGATTATGACAAGGGACCTGCCATATCGGCCATAAGGATTGTGTCAAAGTCCATTCCTACGACCTGTGCTCAAGACATATACCAATCATTTCTATGCACAATTGCAACGCATTTCGACCTCGACAAGGAACAAACTACAGTTATTGGAGAACGCAAGAGATTGCGTTTGGAGCATCAAGTAGTAACTAAACTTGTTGACTGCTTTGAAGCGAGCGGTCTAGGATCAAAGCAAGATGCATACTTGGTGATTATTCCAGCGTTGTGGTGTCGGTCTGGTTTGCCTCTTGCTAGGGAGGCCATCCCAACTGCTCACCGAGTTGCTGAAGAACTTAGAAAAGGAAATAGCTTCAAAGAAGCAGAAGCAGTTCTTCGATGGGCATGGGAAGTTGTATCTCCGCAGGATGAATCTCGAGAGATTACAATAATTGAGTTGGGTGAACTTTACCGGTATGCGCTGTTTTCCAAAGACGGAAAATGGCGGGCTTTTGGAAAAGAGGGTATCGATTGGATGGAAAAACAGACGAAACCTTCTTTAATTCAAGATGAAGCAGGTAAAGCGATAACTCGTTATGTGCTGCTCGAAAAGCGGCCTAGAGCAGTTCAAAGAGGCATAGACGTTCTTAACGCAATCTTGAGAGGTGATAGAGCGGAAACTCTCTGGTCGATTAGCCAGGTTGAAAGTGACGATCTTTCTGTCTCTAATTCTAAAAATGACCGCACAGTGCTTTCCTTGTCGGCTCAGAAAGGCTGGTTTGAGATCGTTAAAGCCGCACTAGAAATTGGATCCGTCGTGGATTCTGTTGATGAGTGTGGGCGGACACCGCTGAGTTATGCTGCAGAGCGAGGACATGTTGAGATTGTTAATATCTTGATGGAGGCAAGTGGTCTACCTATTACTGAAGATTCATCTCGCCGGACGCCTTTATCGTATGCTGCTGGCGAAGGATGGGTTTCAGTGATGGAAAGGCTGTTGAAAGACCCACGCGTGAATGTATATGCCAAGGACACACAGGGCCGCTCACCATTACATTGGGCAGCAGCAAATGGCCATCATGGTGCAATCAAATGTTTATTAGAACACGGAGCCCAATTAGAGGACGCGGACAGCAGTGAACGCACGCCCCTGCTCGCTGCCCTCCTAAACAACCAACAGCAAAAGGCAGATCGATGGCAAACTGCGGAGCTGCTGTTACAGATGAAGGCAAATTCCAATCTAAATATCCAAGGTAGAGAGGCTTGGAAATGGGCCTTGGAAGATGGCGAGTGGGTGTGTGCTGAATTTTTGTTGAAAAGTCACGAATTAAGCAAACATATTGCAATCATCATAGAAGTCACACCGGTGTACAGCCATTTCCAGTCGAGTCCTGACGTACACCCGCAGAGCGTTGGATTTGGGATTGAGGCTAGGATATTTAATATGGAGGGAGAAGAGAAGGAAATAACAATGGAGGAAGTACGGCAAGCTGCGGCAGGAAAATATAATGTGAGGATCAGAGTCTTTCAAAAGGCCGTCCAACTAGACGCCTTCCCTTGCAAGAAAACTTATAAGGTTATAAATGCAATATTAGATGCACTGGGAGAAGGAATCTCAATCACAGAAGAGGTGGTCAAGACCGCGGCAGGAAACGATTGGGAGGGCCTTTCGATCATAAAGTTGCTCTTTGATCGATGGGGAGACAAGATCTCAGTCACAGAAGAAGTGGTTAAAGCCGCAGCTGCAAACAAGCAGGCAAGCATTGAGATCATAACATTTCTTCTAAATCAGCAGGAAGACCAATTTCCAATCACGGAAAAAGTAATTAGGGCTGCAGCTGCAAATGAGCGAAAGGGCATTGAGATTATGACATTGCTGTTTGATCGATGGGGAGACCGGATCTCAATCACAGAAGAGGTGATTAAAGCCGCAGCCGGAAATGATATAAGCGGCGAAGATATTATGACACTACTTCTGGATAAATGTCAAGGCCCAGTCCCAGTCACAGAAGAGGTGGTTAAGGCTGCAGCTAAACACTGGGGAAGTGGCAGCAATGTTATGAAGCTGCTTCTTAATCAGCTTGGAGAACACGTCCCAATTACAGAGAAAGCAGTATCTCTAATCGCTCAACGTTTCGATGATGAGGTTATGGCATTGCTTCTTCATCATCAGGGTGTCCACGTCCAGATAACAGAAGAAGTAACCAAGGCCGCAGCTGCGAATGAGATGAGAGGCAAAGAGATTATGATACTACTTCTTAACCATCGAGGACAGCAGGCTCCAATCACAGAAGAAGTGGTCAAGGCCGCGGCTAAAAATTGGTGGAAAGGCACAGAGATAATGAAATTGCTCCTTGATCGACAGGGAGATCAACTGCCAGTTTCAGAAGAAGTGGTCAAGGCTGCAGCTCTAAATAAAGAAAGCGGTAAAGACATTATAACATTACTCCTCAACCGACTGAGAGACCGGTTCCCAATCACGGAACAAGTGGTCAAGGCTGTGGTAGGAAATATATGGACGGGCAATGAGATTATATCATTGCTCTTTGACCAGCTAGGAGACCGGGTCCCAATTACAGAAGCGGTGATGAGGGCTGCGGATGAAAATGAAGAAAGTGGCGACGAGATTTTGACGCTACTTATTCACCATCTCAATAATAGAAGAAGTAGTCAAGGTCGCAGCCGCTATACGCGACCTGAAATTGACTTTAGAGAATTGTTTCCTAATGAATAGGCATAGGAGGTTTAGAAAATAGGATAAATTATTAGAGTACTTTGTTAACTGTGTGTGTAAACGTAACTTGTATAAGACCACAGTAAACATTTGGAGGTCTTACTCGCACTTGAATAGAGGCAGGTGAAACTACGTAGGGGACAACAAGCTTGGAATTGATTGACTTAGGTTACGAGGCTATTATTCTATAGGAAGGCCTTCTCTGTCGCGACACAGGGAGTATTTGATATATATAATAAACCTGCTTGTTTTTGTATCTTAAGCCCGAGGAAACGTCCACTCTTTGTTTCTAGGTCATCTGGTTCGGCCATATCACACATTATGTGATATTATATGGCCTACGGCAAAAGGCAATCAGAAGAATAGATTGTATAAATAAAGCTATCGTACTCCGCAATGACTGGCTGGCCAAATTCCCTAATGAATGTATATGATGAAGAGGAAGAGGGGAGCGTTGGTATTGAAGCGCAGCAGATGCGGCAGAGTGCACTTTTTGCCAGGTAATAAGCAGACCAAGCAGGCAGGCAGTCAAGGCATAATACTCAGGCAACTAGTCGTGTCCATTCAAGCCATGGATAATAAGAGGCTCCATGTTTCCCATTGCGTAAAGTTGGCTTCGCTCTCTGCCCGTTTTAGGTGCCGCTCGCGATATAAGACGCCTAAACTCGCCCTCGAGAATCATAGCATATGCATTGAATACTATGATGAAGACGACGAATTAGGTATTGAATCGGTTTATTGTCTATGAAGATGAAGCGATGTATGTGATTTCACTCCTAACAAAGGCTGGGTGTGAAGGCGGCGCTCTGAGCCACCACAACTTGGTTGGTGTTCCCACAACTTCGTACTTCCCCAACCATAATATGGAAGCAGATGAGGATATATTAATTAATCCTGCGCGCAACTCAGCCACATTTTTAGGACTTTCTGGAACAACGACGAGCGCATAGAGTGGCTAGAAGCATTCTAGAGGCATTGTATAAAGTCCCATGTGTAGTGCGTGTAGTTGGACTCACTCGCTTGACACTTCTTATCTCGCATCTCATCCTTCTCTCTGTATGAACTGGCAGACTTGAGTCTTACACTGAAGTGTCGAAGAAATTTGTGCCTTTCGGTCCCGAGATTTGGTCCACACGAATCCCACAGCCGCCGGTCATACAGACTGCCCTCAAACGACAGCCTTCAACCACCCAACCGATTACAACTCACCACGCTTTATTGATGAAAAAGATTGTCCTTCTGAAAGCGGATCCAAGCTATACGTGGTATTAGGAGACGATGATGTCACCAAATCATGGACACTGTACTCTGTACACTGATCTGACTCGTTCTATTTTTCGTTGCTACTTGTCCTTCAGTCAAGTCTACGCCATCTCACAGAATCTACTATCCAGGAAGGTTTACGTTGTGTTTCAACTGAATGAATAACCAATATAACGACGAGTGAGCTTTTCAACCTACAGTATACTTGCCTGGGCTGGCTCGTCCTTCTGGTTATTCGCGCCGGTGTACGGATAAGCGCAGCAAAGGGGTACAAGGCCTTACAACGAGTGTAGCAGCAACTTCAAGCAATGTTATTTGGATCATACTGAGTAATGATGAAGCAGCAATTTGATGCTGTCCATCGTAAGTAGGACCTGTCTCATTCATGTATTACAGCTTCAGACCTGACCTGAGCACTGACCAATTTTTTATCAGTAATTACGTCTGTGACTCGCGTAGCAACTCTCGCAGGAGGTATAATTTATCTCTTCACGCAAAGAAAGCCTTCAAAAAGAAAGAAGCCGGCTCAACAGCATGCTGGTCGAGTGGTTTCAATACGACATTCAAGGCGGAGTTTTCAAGAAAGCAATGGATTTGCTATCCTTGAATCAAATATCACTGGGTTTTGAGAAGTCTGACTTGTGTGGCACAGCAGTATCGGAACCGGCTGCCGAGGTACATCTTTCAGCCAGAGTAGAAATTGATCATAGCAAGTTATTTTTTGATATGAAGCTTGATTTTGTCTTATTGCGGAAGAAGGTCTATAGTGGTCGACCAATTAGGTATCCCTTTGACTAAGACTAAGTAGGGGGAAAGGGACAAGATACACCGCTCATTATCACAGTCCTCCTGTAGCTCGATGATAGCTGGGTACTGTATCGTCCTTTTTCTTTTATCACTTGGTACATTCTTATATCAAAGACTTGTATTAGTCGTGTGATATCAATATTCACCTTCACCCTTGTATCGTGCATTCACTCTTCGTATCATATACTCATATATCTAGACATGCATTCGGACGCCTCACCTTGTCCGCATGAGCTGCCCGAACCCCGACTTGACGTGACACCTCTCGGGTCGAGCTGGTATTCCGTGTCCGTTTTCTATTCTATAGCTTAATTCTAATCCTCACCGCCTATCCTTGAGGCTTAAATAGGTTCGTTGAAGCTTGAATAGCTAATTCTACTGTTCCCAAGTTCTTCACCAGGGTAGGGAAAATACTCTTTGAAACTCATTAGCTTCTTTTCACCTCTAGCAATATACATACGTGTATAATTAGAACGCGTTTAGTGCAGACTGCTATTTCATCGTCACATGAAGTTGTTATGAATTGATGAACTGGTTTGTCCGCAGCATGTAGCATGACGTATTGGCGGACGTCAATCTACACTGTTTGCCACTTGATATTGATTCTAGAGCCGCGTGTCTCCCATGTTGATACGCGGAGAACGTTTCGCCACCCAACCTGTATACTTTATTGCTGGACAGGGTAGTTGCAGCGAGTTCACTTACACGGCATGACTTCCTCAACGTAGTTTGTCACACTGGAGGACATTGTGTATGTGGGACACATGTACGCAGTACTCCATACTCTTATATATATGAAGATTAGCATAACAACTCAGCAAAAATGTAACTCGGGCCCTCGTACGCGGTGCCGTGTGTTAAGCAACATTGTGTAACTTCCTAGGTCAGCCCCATTTAATCTCCTGCTGAGAGACATTTGGAAATTACTTGTGGACCAAGAGCCGAGCGTGAATGAGATTGTCTCGGACCATGAACTGATCCGAAAGTGCGGCCTTTGAATGGGGATAGGATAGTATAAGTATAAGAGATCAACTATCTCACTACTGACCGATCCAATTGAAGATGAGATCTGGAACTGAGTTTCTATTTCTTTGCGCATACTGTAACGCTCTAATTGCTGCCCAAGATCAAAATGGCGGGCTTAATAGGTACTATTGCTTCCATATCGCTTCAAAACTGGTCGGCTAGCGCTCTACTACTGATCACGGCAATTCTTATTCTGCTTTTTCTGAGCCAGCTGAGACGTCCTAGTCTTCCACTAGGTGCAGAATGGACAGACAAGGGTTTGCCACTTTTTGGGTCCCTAGCCTTCTTCACCAAACGGGGCGATTTCCTCAGAGAGGGTAAAGAGCGTAGCCCAAATGGCCACTTCAACTTTTATTATGGACCAAACTCTGTCATCTCTCTTTCCGGAGAAGCTGCACGAACGGAATTTTATACCACTCGTGGACTTGATCTGAACGCTGGGTATGGATCTCATCAGTATCTCAGAGATTAATGCTAACCAGACTAAAGCATCACGAAACTCTTTCCTGCAGGTCCTGATATTCAGCCTTTTCTTGATCGAGATATGAATTCGTATTTTCTCTCACTGCTCAAACGTTTCACCGGAAAAGATCATTTGGCTGCTTGTCTCCCTTACCTTCATAAAGACGCCAGGACTGCTTTCACGAAAATTGACACATCCACTCCTATTGACCCCTTCGTGGTTCAACATAATCTCATCTATAAGATGACACAGCGTACCCTCGGTTGCCATGACTTTGCGGATGATCCTGTACTTTGTGAGAAAACGATGAAGTATTACTATTACTTAGATAAGACTTCCGCCATTGATGTTGTGTTTCCTTGGCTGCCCACCCGTGAAAGGCTGACCAAGGCTTGGGCTGGGACGAAGCTTTTCTTAGTTCTTAAAAACATAATGGAAAACCGGAGGAAAACAGGTCGGAGAGCGGATGATGCTGTGCAAGTATTGATGGACAAGGGCGATAATAACCTGATCGCCTCGGCAGTAAGCGCTTTGAACCCTCTTTCGCCATTTATGCCACTGAACTAATCTGTCACCTAATAGTTTCTCATTGGCGCGCTGTTTGCTAGCTTAGTCAACACAAGACTCCAAGCAGCGTGGATTCTCTGCTATATCGCCTATGATCCTTATTGGTATGTAAAGATGCAAGCTGAAGTCGATTTAGTTGTTGCAAAATACCGGACTTCAGACGACCAGTCTCCGTCGGATATCTTACAAGGTCTCTCCCTCGAGGCATGGGAGTCAGAATTTCCTCTTTTGGACTTTGGGATACGAGACAGCATTCGGCTCAACCCTTTGGGAACTTCAATACGCCAGAATATTTCTGGGAAAGATATTGTATTAGGTGATACAGGCGTTGTTATCCCAAAAAATGCTTTTGCGGTGAGTTTATGTCCTTGTAGTAATAGGTTTAACGAGATATGTACTGACGGCTTGCGGCTAGGTTTACAGTGTAGATGATGTACACATGAATGAGACTTTATACAGGGATCCGCTAAGATGGGACCCGGGCAGATATCTATCTGACAGAGAAGAAGACAAAAAGGGGCAGCATAGATACCTTGGCTGGGGCAGTGGACTACACCCATGTGGTAAGTAGATTCATTCCGGATCCGTGTTGACGAACCAAGCTAACAAAAGGCATAGCGGGCGCGAGAGTGAGTATCTGTGGAGATGTTTGTGTGTCTAATAGTAGAAGAGCTAACAGCATGTGTATAGATTGCAAAGCTTGAACTTTTAGTTTCTATAGCTACTTTTCTCGCCATGTTTGAATATAGAGCTGTTGATAAGAAAGGGAATCCGCAGACGGAGCCGCTGCCGCAACGCGACTGTAACGCTTTGGCAGTGAGATTCTTGACCGACACAATTTATTTCAAATGCGATCGTAGATTTTAGGCATGGAGCGCGAGCCCAAGGGAATGATGGATTTTATGGGCTTTGGTCATGGTGTCATGTATATCATGCCTAGATAGCTAATTAATTACTTTCATATACTGTTTATGCCCCTCTGAGTCGTCTGTTGTGAAGCACACGATATGTATGCTACGACAAAGTCCTTTGCTGCAACTCGTGTTCGATCTGCGCCGCAAGGGAGGCAGGCGTCTGCGCACCGGTGTTGCAAACCCGCTCCTTAAATCGCAAAAGTCAATCACATGATATAAGAATCAGTAGTTTATTCACACATACCACTAAGATTTCCTTGTCATTATCCAAGGGCATCACACTGTGTTCGTTTGTCGGACAATTAACAATGGGAGCGAGATTGTGTTGCTTGTCGAGGAGACTCTGGGATGGTGCTGAACTGAGAGTGAGCATGTAACTTTCATTTTGAGAAACCGTGGATCACAGTGATTATCATACCATCTGTTGTGTCTGTGACTGGGCCTGGGCCTGAAGAATGGGGTTGATATTTGGAGGTTTGAGCTGTGGCCTCGGCGGTTGTCATGGTTGCGGTTGAGGTTGGAGCGTGCTTCTTTTCTTCATTCAAAGACAGGGATCTCGGGATCTTCTTGCGGAAAATGACGGTGAAAATGAAAATGGGGTTGCTTGACGATGCTGTGTTTTTGTTAAGATGTTGAGACGATGTGATATCTTGTAGTGACGTAGATGTTGATTGGGGGAAAGTGCCTCTTGCGGTCACACGATATAAAGGTCTCGTGACATGGCACATGCTTTACATACTTTTCTAGGGTTTTAAAGTGATATTACGTTTTAACCAGTATAAGAAGAATCTCTCTAGGTTTAACAGCTGATGGCTTAGTAGTGGCATCTTTGTTGACTTTGACACGACTGTTGGCATAGTTGACTTTCATCGGCTCGCTTCTACCCTAACACTAGGGATCTTACTTGGCCCCCAACCAAGTTCTTGTCTTGCGCTTTACTCGTCTTCTGAGCCTTGGATATGATGTCAAAGAAGTGGAGGCCATGATTTAGCGACGGGAATGGGTGATTAGTATGGAAACTCAGGCCTTGGGGATGTAGCTTCCTTCGTAATACTAGGGTCAACAACAACTTGATATAAACCGATCGTGAGAAGGCATGGGCTTCGTAGCTGTTTAAATGATACTTAGTCACATATTAAACCTCATTAGTATTAATCAGAATGATTCATTTAAGCAACGCCCGTCCTTATCAGGAGTCGGTTCTGATGAGAGCGACTGTAGTGAAGGCCAAGAATTGTCATATAGGTCGGTCCATCTTAGAACGATGTCCTGTAGGTTTCAAACATATCATAGAGATCTTGCAAATCTAGAAGATTCAGTTTAAACGTACGGAAGATCGCATTGCAAGAAGTGCATAAGTCAAAAAACTATCCTAAGGATCGAAGATCAACTTTCAACTTGTGGTCTATTTTGCTGGTCATAGTCAATACTAAACAGAATTGAACATCACAATCTATCATTTAGGCCTGCCCCTTTATCAATGAAGTCCTTCACTGTATTGACATCTCCTTTACCAAGTACCTGATGAAAACACTGCTAGTAATAGCCCCATACTCTTTGACTTCGAGCTTCCCTGTATATTAAACAAATTGCCTACAACGTAGTCTTTATTTTCCTCAACATGATGCTCTTTGTCGGGTCTGGCACACTACTAATGCCAATGCTGATATTGTCATATCGATCAGCAAGTCCATCGGGCATCTTTAGGTCATATTCCACTAGAATATGTGCGAGGATAATCTTAACCTGGTTTGCCGCAAAGAAACGTCCAGGGCAGGCGTGGCGCCCATAGCCGAAGCCCATAAAGTCCTTGGTTACGGACGCAAACTGATATTTCTCTTTGCTGTTGTATCGTAGTGGATCGGGAGCGGTGCCGTTTCGTATATTATAATAACGATATGGATCAAAAGTCTGACTGAACTTAGCATATATTAGAGACGAACTTAGCGTATTGAGAACTTACGTCTGGATTAGGGTAAAATCGAGGATCTGAAACGATGGCTGCTTGGCATGTTTGAATCATAACACCGGCCGGGATTTTTGTTCCATCTTCCAACTTTATTGGTTGTTCCACTAATCGGCTAAAACGGGCTGGCATGTGAATTCATGTTAGCTAGTGAATTGGTTTGACAGGTTCAAGTAATATGACGGGGGAACTATTGATACGTCTCTTACCTGGACCAATAGGATTCATCCTTTGCGATTCCTTCATTACACTATCCATCAATGTCATTTGGAACAAGGCTGATGTCGTCATCTGACCACCATGATCATTTAAGACCTTTCTAACTTCATGTCTGAGTTGTTCGACCAGCTTTGGTCTAATGACGAGGTCGTGAAGACTGTTGAGAAAGCGTTAGTCCAAAGTGATCGATTATTTTAGTAATATGCAATAGAAAGGACATACATGTAAGATACCGTAAACGTCGTCGTCTGCGTAGACGCGAAACTAAGCTCAAGTTGAGTCATGGATATCTCGTTGTCGCTTATGTTGGCTTTATCAGATTGATTGATCATCCACTGAAGCACATCATCCGGTGTCTTTTTTCCAGCAGCCATTTTCTTTCGTCTGTCTTCAATAATCGGGATGAAGAACTCCTCTGTGCCTTTTCTAGCCTTGCGCATACCCCTTAGCTCATCAATGAAGAATGAACCGAACCACCTCATCCAGGGGTGCCACTCCTTGAGGCGGGAAATACTTATGAATAGGTTGTTAGCATAGTCAACAGCATGTTTAATGATTTTCTTGTCGCGGCAATATTCTGGGCCAAAGAAAACGCTGCCCGATGTAATTGCCACAACCTTTAACAGCTTCGAATGCATACTGACTGAGGTCCAGTCAGGGCAGTCCCCAAGCTCGGCTGGGAGTGTCTTCGCAATTTCATTAACTAATCCACTGTTGATTTGATCTAGCAACCGGTCAGCTTCTTGGATATTTACGCTGTCGGTTTTAACTCTGCGACGACATACTTAGCTTGTGTGTTAAGTCACCGCGAACTACATGATTGAGGAAATGCAATAATTTCGGATTGGCTACACCAGTGTACCATCCATGGTGGTCCTAAAGCATACTGCTATTTAGGCATCTCACTTTATAATTCGTTGTGCTTGTCGGTGCAGCTTACATGGTAGAGGGCCTTTGTCGTGTTTATCACGTTATCTGGCTGGCGCCGTAGGTAGTCAAGACTGTTGTGTGGGACAATAACCTTTTCTCCTAGGCATGATTATTAGCATAATCGTCAATTCGTAAATAAGATGAATACGAGACAGTAGAGTTTACCATTCTCAGTCATTAATCGAAATGTTCTGTCCTTGAACAACTGGTAGCCTTTCATGTAGAACTGGGTGGGATTTGCTAAAAAGGCTTTTCTTCGCTTTGTGGGGCTGCCAAGATGACGATCAAGCATAGGAATGTGCTCGATGAGGCGCCTATCCGATAGTTTTGATGATATAAAGACAACGAAAAAAATAGTGAAAGCGAAAACCAGGAGTGGGCCGCGATTGGCAAACAAGTTCAGTATCTGATCCATTGCTTTCTACATATGAAGAAATAGAGTAGTGTGTATATAATCTTGACAGATATTAATTATGAAAGAGTCCTACAAGATGGATGAGAACATGTCTCGATTATATACTAAGTCAATATCAGCCACTCGGGGAGAACACGAGGCCGAGCCCGAGTGTTAAGACCACAATGTAACATAATGTCTCTGATATCTCTACGATGATTTGACACTTTATATAGTAAGATAGGCAATTTAGTCGAAAAGATAAAGATCCCTGGTATTCTTTTTTCTTTGTTCGGATAAAACGGGATTGCTAGAGTTGCTTTTTACAAAAAAACTTGCCTTATCAAATACCTGTTGGTTCCACCGTTGGCGGTACCTTCATAGGATAGCATTTACATTCTTTATCTCTAAGTCGGGTTCAAGTCGTTGGTATCAAAGTCGAGCACTCTCTTTCGTGTAAGGTCCTATGTAGGCTCTTCTATGGCGACAGTACTCTTTTAATGGCTCTTTTTAGATATTGTAATACTTTTACAGGATGAGGTTTTCTTTTTCTGGTATTAAATATTCCATATTGGGCAATTCATTCGATCGGAATCTTATCTATAAAGCGATCAACTGTGCTGAGGGGTCGGCTTATAGTAACAAACAGCCAATAGGTTTATTATAAACTTGGATTAAAACCCTGACTTGGTCAATCACAGGCACATCATTGTTGTAAGCCAGAAATGTAAGGACTCAATGTGCCTATATTAGTGCCTCTTACTAGGTAACATATACTATGCTATAAGAATTATATTAAATAATGAAACATTAATCAGTCTTAACAACTAAAATGGTAGCTTGATGTAATAGGATTTCTGATTTAAACTGCTGTGATGAATCCTTACTATTTTGGTAAACAATTCTATTGCTTAAAATAGCATATCTATTGTTATATCACATTTAAAGTTCATGATGTTACATCCATATCCGATTACTCCGAGGGGATTGTCTGAGAAAGGCTTTCAAATAGTTTTACAAAGAGTCAATCGCGGTCTATTTAAAATTGTAACCGCGGCACTAAAGATAGGAGGGATCTCATCCATGGTATTCTGCTGTAATTCTACCGTTCAACACACACTGCTGTTGTTTTTGTTTATATGTTTACAAGTTGTATGAGAAAAGGGGATATAGAGCATTTCGTCGATTGAGGATAATATCTTTAAGTGCTAGTAGTGTGTTGACTTCTTTCGACTTGTTCTATGGTTTTAAGGCCTACCTTCGGGGCGCATTTATAAAACTCTCCGAAGGTGGAACTAACTGGTATCACGTCAAATAAGTATCACGTCAAATAAGGCCTTATTTCCAAATACAAGTGAAGGCCTTATTTCTAGAAAGGGCCGTTGATCGACCGGCATATATCCCTGACATGGAGCGGCTCGTGGCGGGGTTGGCCCAATTCTAACTCAAGTCACCTCAGCCTCTTCTGTTGTTATGTCTACAGATCACCATCTGCGGATGATCTAAATAGATCATTAACTCCTTTCTCTACAATTATACTATAATCTCAATTTTTGAAGATAGAATCCATTGGTTTGATCTCCCATCTCACGAATCCGAATCCAATCATGGATCCAGCACCGATCCCAAAAAGCGTACTCGGACGACATCGCCTTCTGGCTCCCAAGGCAGCCGTCAAAGTTAGTCCCATCTGTCTTGGTACCATGAACTTTGGCAATCGAGGGTGAGTAATCTGCCTGATCTTTTTCCTTAGATTGGATTATCTAAATCCCATGGCGAAGGAAAAATCTCTTGGGAGAATGCGACCAGGCTACTGCAGAGAGCATTATGGATTACTTCTATGAGCAGGTGAGCATCAGAGCATGTCCAATGGCCAAAAGTGCGGAATGGACGAAGACATTGACTGATGTGCCATGCAGGGAGGTTAGCAACAATAGCTATAGAGACCGCAATGTAAAAACCCAAAATTGAGATCATGTAGGCAATTTCTTCGATACTGCCAATCATTATCAGTATCAAGAATCCGAGACATGGCTCGGCGAGTGGATGAAGAAGCGCGGCAATCGGGACGAGCTTGGTGAGTCAATTTGGACTGATTTTGACATAAACAAGTTGTTCTGATAGGCACTCAAGTCATTGCCACCAAGTATACCGCCAACTTCAGAAGAGGTCCCGGCGAGCCAAACATAGTTTCTAACTTTGGTGGAAATGGGAGTAAGAGCCTGCACGTCTCCGTGGAGGCCAGCTTGAAGAAGCTCCAAACTAGTTATATTGACCTAGTAAGCGGCACTTCGTTCATATTCTTACGCATGTACTGACACGTCATCTTTCCAGCTTTATGTTCATTGGTGGGATTACACTACTGACGTCGAAGAGCTCATGCAGTCATTAAACCATCTTGTTGTATCTGGCAAGGTCTTGTACCTGGGTATTAGTGACTGCCCGGCATGGGTGGTTAGGTGAGTCTGTCCCGAGCCAGTTGATTACAAGATCCAATGCATCTAAAACTTCACAGCAAAGCTAACGAATACGCTCGAAACAACGGACTTCGCCAGTTTTCCGTCTACCAGGGTCGGTGGTCTGCTGCTTACCGTGATTTTGAACGAGATATCATCCCGATGTGCAAGGCCGAGGGCATGGGTATTGCTCCTTGGGGAGCACTTGGCGGAAGCAATTTCAAGACGGAAGAGCAGCGCAAAGCAGAAGCCACTCGAAAATGGGCCGTCGCCACTGAGGAGGAAATCAAAGTCAGCAAAGTGCTCGAGTCGATTGCCTCTCGTAAGAATACTGTCATCACCAGCGTGGCTCTTGCGTACGTTATGCATAAGTCTCCATATGTTTTCCCCATCGTTGGAGGGCGCAAAGTCGAGCATCTAAAGAGCAACGTCGAAGCTTTGTCGCTCAAATTGACGATAGAAGACTTAAAGGAGATTGAATCAGCCATTCCGTTTGATTTGGGCTTCCCGCATAATCTCCTGTGGCAAAATTCCGTCGCTTCGCCACCTCAGAATACTGTACTCTCCAGCTCGTCAGGGGTTTTTGACTACGTCGAGGAGCCCAAGGTAAGAAACTCAACCATACACGCGGTGATGTCTAAAGTTCTAACCACATCACAGCCAATTGCGCCTCCCCAGAGTATCAACATATGATGGTCGTGTTGTATTCCGGCCTTAAACGTTTGGTGCTTTACTAGCATTCAATCGGCAGTCTGAGAATTATGTGTTAGGGTTGTGTGATCAATTGATGCTTTATAAACTAATGAAAACTGTCATCGGAAGATAAACTAGGTGTTGAATGATATAATAAAGATTGAGTATCATTCCCATCAAAAATTCAGGACAGTTTGTCTTCAAAAATTTGCAACCGTTTCTTTCTTGTGATCAAGGATTATATCGTCCCAAAAACTCTCCTTGAGGTTGATAACAAATGCTAAAATGGTCACGATGCAAAGAAGTTTCTTGCTACTTGAATTAATGATAAAACTCATATTTAAGAACAGGTAACAAGATTGATCTTAAACAGGCTACCTACGCGGTACAACAAGCTGTTCGTATAATAATGTAGGTCTACAAGGGCGAGTTATGAATTTGACTAGTATCAGAATTCTACTTGAAGATAAATGTAGCATACTAGAGGGATGAGTCACCTCGAAAAAGCACAGGATGTCACAAAAGTTGAGGATATTTTTACTCTTACGTCTATCCAAATAGTGTGGCTTATTTACGAAGCTTTCTCGGCTGGCGGTTTGATAGGACTTAGCCAGATAGAGATATTCCATAGAAGTTCAAGGAAGTCTAAATTTTCATCAGCTTTAAGCCCTTGTTCTATTCTTGTTAATATTCGCCTAGCGGGATAAATTGCCCGCACACCAAAGGTCCAAATCATAATAACGTCTATCAAAACTTCTATTATAAAATTAGTTTTGCTTTGTTGATTTGTTGTTGGCTGTATCCATAAATTTTACTGCAAGAGGGACGGGCCAAGCGAGACCCTCGACCGGATCTTCAACAACTTCATCCGCTGTTATTCTGTCCACGACGACGACAGCCATATAACCACCAATAGCAGTGAATATATGCCACCTACTCATGTAAGTTAGAAATCTACAAACTATAGGGCGATTACAACAGAGTGTGCATACCATCCGTGCAATTCCAAAAGGAATGCTAAAGGTAGTCCAACGAAATGCTTCGCATCAGTCAACGGATTGCAAAACCATCTATCAATTAACCAAACAAAGTATCCTAAGCCGAAATTGACTAGAAATGATATTAATGCTTGCTAGGTTGGCTAAAACGTAGAGAGGACTTACAGCTACCAAGGATAGCTAGGCTTCGAAGGCTCGTCTTCATCCGAGGATCTGAGAGTTGGTGGATAACCTTCAACGAGCGAGTTGCGAGTAAGTAAACTCCAAACCCAAAAGATGTGGCGTGAAGAAGAAATTCGTCCATAGCCATATGGGTGACCATGACAACAATGAAGATGATCGAAAGAACAGCTCCCAACAACCGAGTTTGCTGAGGGCTGGTTTTGAAGCTGAGGAGGCGAAATAGTAGTGGTGTAAGTAATAAATGCATGGAAAGTTCATCGGCTACAAATCTGTTTTAGTGAATGATTCCAGCAATTAAGAAATTTTCTCTAGGTAGTCGCACACATTTGAGTGTGATACTTCAAGGTCATATGGTAGCCAGCGGAGCAAAGCCCCACGCCAATCAACCCAAAGTATGGAACCGAGCGAGAACTGTCCGCATTCTTGCGGCGGAGTTGTAGCAGGCCGAATATTCCATATACAACTAATATCTGTTGTGAGTTCCAAACATCTCAAATACGTTAGGTGAAGTTCATCATACCAAAGACCAAACTGCTCAAAGTATTGATGAATTCGGCAATATAGTGTGTGATTGTATAGTCCTAAAAGTATAACGTCTTAGATCGATTTGCTGAGGTTGATGAAAGAAATTCTTGTTCTCAATTACCTCTTCACAGAAACTATTGGTTGCAACTGCGTAAGCGAACTTCTTTATGGCACTAAGAGAGCAAGATATACTTGAGATATGATGTTTGGGGGCCCCAAAAAGGTTTCGGTGCTGGACCATCCATTGCAACAGCAATCCACCACAGAAATACAATATTATAGTGTAGGATCCGTCAAAGATGATGAAATTATATCTTTCGATGATTAATTGACAGCTCGCGGCAATTGAATCTGTAGTGCTGAGCTTATATATGCATATACAAAAGGGAAGAAAGTGTAGAAGGGAGAAGTGAGGGGGGAGAAATAGAGAAAATAATTAGCCGCAAGTATTAGTCCCACTCCAAGCCTCCGCCTATTCCGTACTATATCCGATACCGTTATTAGGCAGAGCAATTTTATCTTGATCAATAAACTTATCGATGTTTACACCTCGCTTTCTTTCAATAAACACTCTGATGAAAGTTCCTTGCCAAGAATGCCATAGAGAGCAATCAAACGTCCGGCAACCGGTGTTCATGAGACTCTAGAAAGAGCCCGAAGATGCTGAAAGTGGAGGCCATTTTGCTCGTATGTGTCGGTAGGCAGAGTTACAGTGCATCATATCCAACCTCAACAAACCTAAATTGGCCTCTTCGTCTCAGCGTGAAGTTATATACCAACTAATAATCTAAGAACCGCAAGACGCCTGTACTTACTTAGCTTCACCGGAGTGGAGCTTTGAAAAGGCTGAGCTAAGAGGCAGAAGAGGATGATTGAGCTTGGATTGGACAAGAACGAGAGATATATATTACAGGTCTAGCATCTATCTGCATTTAAATGTACTACGCTTCTAGGTATTATTTCACCTCATCACTTCTGCTTTACAACGCAACTCATCTTAGACACCGAACTGGGCTATATTCTCCAAGACTGTTGCCTTCCAGCCCGACACCATATTCTGTCTCTGATTCCTTGGTGTTACTTCGACAATTGCTCGCAAGAAGTTGGCTACTTTTTGCATACTCTCTTGTAATGGCGAGGCAAAATTTGCTTCCTCTAGCAGCGATACACCTCTCTGTGTACAGCGTTGTTCAAACAAGCCCATCCACTTATTCTTTTCGAACAGCGACTTCTCATCATCTACCCCGTTCCATAAGAATGAACGTCTAGGGTTCCACAGCGTGAACGGCACTACGCCCGCAAATTCCCAGTCTAAAACAGCGGTTATATTGCTGGACGAGGCATCGAAGATCAAGTTGGCAAAATGTAGATCCTTGTGTGCTAGTCTCAAGAGCACTTTGTTGAGCTCGTCGGCATGTTGCGGAAGAACAGCGATAAAGGCCTCGAGGCGGGGAATCATGTCGCGCATAAACTTGAGTTTATCATGGATCTGGATCAGCCGGATGTTTTGCTGTATTTGGGCTGTGATGTATTCGATATATGTGGGGTATGGTCCTCTGATGTTGAGGCTATCAACTGTCTCACCGGGCGGCCAATGCTTCATGACATCGGGGACCTGCCAAAACGTCTCGTCGACCACTTGAGCAAGGGCGACCTCTCCTGTATCGTTCAGAGCTAGCCCTCCAATCCCATCCCATGGATGAGCCTGCAGCTGAGAGAGATAATTGATCAGCTGGTCTAAGATATGTTCCTTCTGATCATCATTTAATGATTCATAAATATCACTAAGCGTCACTCCTAGAACTCTAGATAGCAGTGTATACTCATGAGCGATTGGGTTGTTCTCAGTATCATCGTACGCAACCAGATTCGGGATGGGAATGGTGGTATTACGGGCAATCCAAGTCATGATGCCGACCTCATTTCGAGTTTTAATCCCGGGCAGATGACAGCCGGAGACGCGAAGAACTAACTCTGAATGACCAAGAGACTTTTCGCTCGGTGGCAAGGTGAGAAAGTAGATGCCATGATACTGGGCCGTCACTTTGGGGGAGACAATCTTGGTCGCTTTGGCAAAGCCTTTGGTGAATAAGAGGTCTTGAATAGCATCTTCAGCAATCAGCTGCGGTAGAGCATCCGTTGGAGTGCCCATGATATGCTCAATAGTGATGTGATTTGGAACGAGTAAATTGGTGAACTGACGTTTGTAGCTTGAAGCTTCTAAGTTAACGGCCAGTATAATTTTTATCATTGACCCCGCAGACAAAATGTGATTAGCTGCATATAAACTGAACACACCCTGTTATATTATATTGGTGTGGCACTAAAACGGCGGTTTGGGTCTTGGGGCTGCCCCGGTTCATGAGGCATCGAGCAGCATTTCGCCGAAAATGAGAGCAGGCAGAGAACTTGCCTGAGCTAAGAGATTACATCAAACTTCTTCTTTCTTGCCATTGTACGCCATACAAGCTTGTAAACTTTAGCTTTATGATTCTCGCCGCAAAGCATGGGCTCTTCTACCAGGCCTTTCGCAGTGTTTGAATGTTCTATTACTCATGTCAAGAGATGCCTCATCGCATCAGACTTCATACCCTTCTTCACTGACGGCAGTCAAACCTTCTCAACTTGCTCCGTGTATGATATTGACTCGCTTGGCTAAGCAACCCTCTAGGCGGACCTATGAGTTTTACAAGCTCAGCAGATTTGTTTACAAAATTTAAATGCATTTCCCATTGTAGTAGAACCTCTAGGTGAGACATAGAATGGAGTTCATATACTTTATTTACTTGTATTCATCAAAAAGATTTGACAAGGCGGGAAAGCATCAAAATATCGGATCAGGTTAAATAGTGAGCAATAACTTATTATATTATATTCCTAGACCCTGACTCATCTTAAAATTCTGAAATTCGTGGACCAGAGTCTCGTTTAGCCGTGTCGGTCTGATAGATCTAATAGCCCTTAAAGGATGTTGCTTTATCAAAACGCGATGGCCTGTGTCCTTTTTCTGATCTATGACACATGTCGCAACAACTACGAAGCACAAATTGTTCTAACTAGTCAGAACCTGTATACAAAAGAGTTAAGCTTCGCCAACGTGGTAACGTCGGTTGTACTATCAAGCGTGTTGCTATTTTACAAAAGCCTTAAAAATGCTTTGCTGGTCATCAAAGCTAGCAATGTCGAGATGAATGTGTATCGGTGTGTGATGGAGCACTGCCGGATCCAGATTGAACGGCCTATTGGTAGCGAGCAAGAGGAATGGAGAATCTCGAGCAGTCGTGATGCCGTCCAATTCCATGAGAAATTGGGTTGTCGTGCCTTGAAGATGACTTATTTCGCCTGCCCTGCGAATGCCGAATATGACATCAGCCTCATCAATAAACACGATACAAGGGTGGATCTTGCGAGCGAGAGAGAAGATGGCCTTGACAAGATCTTCACCCTCGCCCCAGGGATTCTGCAAAATCTCAGCGGTCGACACGGCTAACATATTGAACCCTGACTCTCTAGATATTCCTCGAGCCAGGAGACTTTTTCCAGTTTCACGCGGTCCCCAAATTAGAGCACCTGTCTCCTGATTATCCTGAATTGTTCCACCAATTTGAGCTTTGTATCTCAATCGTAACATGTTCGTGAATTGGTCGAGTTGCTGAATAATTGACTTGGAAACATATAGGTCTTTATAGCGGGGACGAATATCGTCTTTACCCAATTTGAAACGTCAGTGAATGCATAATTGCACTCGAGGAGAATAGTTGGGTTTACTAATACAATGTTACACACCTGTGTTGATGATATATTCAAGAAGTCTCTCCTCGCTTTCATTAAGCTGAAGCAGTCGCCATCTTCGAAGCTTCTCGGCATGACCTTCAAGGGCATCTCTAAGCATTCTTTCCACAATCTGTTTCTCCCGATGAGCCTTGAGCCGCTTTTTGTTGCACTGTTCAAGAAGCAATAGCTGCATTTGGTAGTCCTGCAAGGCTTGATGGATGCTCATACAATCACAGTTTTGTCCGTGCAAGATTTCAAGGGTATTACCGTCCTGGTCTTGGGATGGAGACTCTCTCCAAGTCATAGTACCCCGACTACCTTGTTTCAGCACAGAGGCGTCCAATTTTGGCATGTTCAATAGTATTCTCAATAGACCTGAGTAGCTCCGACGCTGCAGCCCTATCGTGACACTCATTCTCTGTCAGTAGAAGATTCATCTCGATATTGAGCGCTTGTTGACCTCCATTCTGATCGTCAACTCACATATTGAGAGATTGATTGCGATCAACCAATAGCGTATGATAGAGCAAACACAAACTTTACCAAGGCATCACATTCGCAATAAGCACTTGACAAAATATATCACAAGTCTTGGCCGCACCTTGAAATATGTGTGATCTATAGCGCATTATTTATACTAATTCTCCTCACATATACTCATTAATGTGCTCATGTAAATATCGAGTGACCCAATCATTTAGCCACCAAGCCTCGCCTCATCCTTCAGATGACTACATGACGTGCAGGCTGCATATTCTTTTGGAAATCAAGAAAGGCAAAAGATGTCTTTTGTCGTCTTCGTAATACGAAAATGTGTCCAGTGTTGGTTGCCTTGCTTCAAATGATAGATAGTCTGCCTGCGTATATCCGAGGTCCGATCCGACGTATAGACTTTCGCCTTCGGTGAGCGATCCCTTGCAGCTTGCCAATGAGTGGGCTATGACTAAGAGATAAGACCAAAACTGCTAGGCAGCCTAAATGTTGTGTACCAAAGGGCTAGAGGAAACAAGATGTGGCACAAGATTATAGGTCTATTCGCAAATTCTTATAGATTGGATGCATTATCAGATGCGTAGCTGCCTTATTTCTCGCTAACTTTGGCATACCTACGATGGTATCTTGGATAAGCATCCCGCAGTCTTGATGTGTATCAGATTCCGAATTGTGAAACATATACCTGTAGTTTAATATCTTGTCTGCTGAATTTTTGAACTCATTCTTAGCCTCCTTCGTCCATTCTCCTCTTTGATTTCGCTTTAGATTCTGAGGTAACTATGGATAACGACGAGATGCTTTCTTTGACCTCTCCATCAATTGCAGGAGCCTTGCCTCATTGAATATGTTTTTTTAACGTTCTAGGAATACACTATGTGGAATGAAGACAGATTTCAGGTGTTTAAATATATCCGTTCTGCCCTCAAATGATCAAGGTTCTTTCGTCATGCTCATCTGGAGGTAGTTGCAGCACCTCTCCAATTGCTTCACGACATTACGGAACATAGCTTGCCTCCACTGGTGAGGTGTTGCGTTCCAACTGCCGCTACGACACCAGCTTATGGTCCCCTAACGATCTTCTCCATCTACGTTGGTGACATTCGTTGCTATTGGAGCGCAACCATGACCCCTAATGCTGGATTTTCTCTGGCAGCGTTCCCGTCAGGCCGCCTCTTGCAATATGGGTGGTGGTCAAGATGTTTGCCAAACCAGAGATTGACGAGAGCGATGTCGACAATGTCAAATGCTCGTGAAGTAGATCGATTTTGGTCTTTTTCGTCATCAACTCTCCGAGAAGGAGATAACACTCCGCATAAATGAGGTTGCTTAAATACAGCTATAGTCTCGTGCTAGTTAGCGATGAAGGTAAAATTCGCCTTCTTCCAAATTCTAAAACCCATGGACCTCTAAAAGTTAGAAAATTGAAGAGTTGAGCATAGAGGCAATTTTATATCACGGCTATCTACTGTATACTACTTTCCCTCAGTATCTCGTCATTTTTATTAGAGTAAATCTTTTAGCAATCTGGTGGGATATACAGCAGATAGAGTAGCCGGAAAAAATGTCTGGATCTGAACCTAAACGAGGAATCGATCTATTGAGGGGAGTAACGATTTGTTCGAAGTAAAATCGGTGAATTAGCGTCTGGTGTTGCGAATATAATTGGTCTTTAGCACGTTACAGATTACTCAAATAAAGGGTGTGCTTACCGTATAACAACGCTCTCCTTCCATTGAAGCACTTCTACGTGGCAAGAACATGGAACTTTCTGTCGGCGGTAATTCCAGAACATTGTCATATTTTAGATTGCTGATGATGATGGTCCCTTACCTGTGCTCAAAAGTGATAATTTCGCTGGCAACATTGCATAAAACAGCCACGGAGAACAAAGTACGGAGTACTCCGTATACTTTACGTTTTGCAATACAACGTCAGCTTACTGCTTTATTCATATGTGCTTACTTGTACAGTACTCCGTATTCGTTTCACTTATACGGAGTATTATCAGGCTGATATTATACTGTATAGCTAGTCTACTTTCTATGCTGGCAAAACCAGGGTTTATGCGGGGAGATCTACAGAGTTTTAGGGGGTAATACATGCAGGGGCAGCAGTTTCCGGTCCAGACGAATGCTGTCGACGATATGCCAACTTCTCCGTATATACGGAGTAATAGCAAATAGAATGCAACAGCTAGGGTGGCTCAAATATACTAATAAGGGAACAAAAATAGCAAACCCAACGTCAACAGTTACTGTTGGCTGCCACCGCGTAAGAGAATACAAACACTAAGCATTAATAATGATAATGTGACTAAAAATATGTATTAGCTCTAGAATTGGATGCTTGGAAAGTTAAGAACAGATGATCTTTATTTTGATTCTACTATTATTATTGCATACGCGTTGCTTATAGACAGGCATCCTAAAAGGTACAAATACTTAACAATTTATGAAACTCCTGAAGGATCTGACACACTGGTACAACAACGCCGAGCGCATGTAATTGCCAAACAATGTAACCTCCTCCTAGATAGAGAGATATGCGGGAAACGTAAAAGATATTACGAAGTACCTAGTACTGGCACTCACTCTCGGCACTACTCAGTACTCTAAGTACCTTCTCACTTGTCCGGTTTGCTTCATGAGGAAGATGGAGTTTTGACGCGACTAGCTTATAAGAGCTTGGAATATATAATATGCTTTAAACCCCCCCCAAAAAGCATCTTGAATTCCCATTCAACTCAACTCACATCTTTTCATCAATATCGAATATACATATACACCATACACATATACACACATACTCTGAGCATTATGCGTCTCCCCGAGATCTCTATCTTGCTTGCTGCTATGGCTTCCGTAGCCACAGCCCAAGTTTTCGGATCGGATGAAACTGCATGTAGACTTGCCTGTGGAAACAATTGCTTCAACATGGGAGGAACTCTTACTACCCTCTGGTTCTGCGTAAGTAAATTGGCTAGAGATATGTTGAAATGCTTTAGAAGTTAACAAGATAAATATAGCTAGATACTGAACCTGTACAAACGGCGATTTAACTTCTGGGTCGATACTATCAAGCGTATTGTTTGCATGGAGGAGTTATTAGTTTTATAATATAGAATAGCACCTAGAATCTAATGTATTATAAGTGTTTAGTTGCCAAAGGGGTTTTCTTTTCAACTTCCAGTGCTAGCCGTGTAAAACTCCCGCTTTTATTACAAACTCGATGTCTTATCTACATATATATTTCACTAATTGTACAAAGCGGTCGCAACTTGAAATGTTCTTTGTCCTTTAAATATGCTGAATAAGCTCACAATTATTGAGCTACGGATCATTTGTAACTGAGTGCTTCCTTATTAGTGCTGACAGGACCACTCTTCTGTATCCTTTTGCTACCCTTTGCCAGCCTTTTATTTCGCTTTTGACCATTTCATCTATCCCTTTCACTCGCTCTTGGCACTCATTCAACTCATGCAGTTTGTGACATGGCTACTTGCATAAGTAATGACATAGATCAGGTTTCTGACCTCGCTCAACTATAGCAGAGCGCAGTTAAAGACTACGAAAAGAGGAGCACAATCCAGTCATATAAATGTGATTATGAAGGACTACTTTCGTATGTTGAGCAACTAAAATGCAGGAAATAAAGGTAAACAGGTCAATTGAAAATGCTGCGTTTTATTGACTTAATATGGTTATTATCGACCCCAAGGTCTCTTAGTCATCCCATAGTATTGCGAGAGCTTCGTCGATCTGCCAAACTCCGTCTGCGTGCGACTAGTTGTGGAATCGATCTTTACAGGAAACTTGAGGAGATCCTGTATTCTTCGATAGATATTATCGATATTTCGCAGAATGAGTTGCTATCGATTTATCTATCCCAACGCTAGGTAAACCATTCAGGTCAGAATTCTGGATCAATAAGGCAAATGGCAACGATAAAGTAAGCTCATCAAACTTATCCCTGCCAGACATTCTAGTCTGAATCGTCTCTAGCGATCGCTCTCTAGGCGTTTTGCTTGTGGGGAAGGGAAACGGGAATCTCGAGGCTAAATCTGCTAGCCTCTCTTAAGGCTTCTTACTATTTATATAACTCTGGCTATTGCAACAAGAACATGCATGTATATTAGAGCTCTCAGAGCGAATCAAATCGCATTAACTTCATCGCAAGGACTTCCATAAGCTACTGATACTCTTGAAAATAAGAAGTCTCTGTAACTGCACCATTTATAAAGCGGGGTGGACGTCCTTTCACTCATGTTTACTGGCTCTTTTTTCATTACTAAGGATAAGGCTCTCTCACCTTGAATTCTGAGAGCCAATTTATGCCCAACGACCTACAAAGATCATCCCTCCCTCTCCACCCTCCATCTGTGTGATCCATTTCTCAAGTGATACTGTCATTTATCTTTTGCTTAAATCATCCGTGGACAAAGTGCAGAACAAAAGAAAAAAATGCCGAAGCCGCAGCATTTCAAACATCCACTGGACAGCCCTCACGCAGAGCACGTCCAGTCAGTGCTCCAACTCAACGAGGCAATGCCGAGAACGTCTAACCCGACCCATGTTCAATTTGAGAGCACTGAGCAAAAACAACAGCAAAAAGAAGAAGAAGAAGAAGAAGGAGAAGAAGAAGAAGGAGAAGAAGAAGAGCATTTGAAGCCCAACATCGAGAATACATACTCTGTAGCCACTGCGTTTGCTTGCACCCAACAATCCTCGAAATTCCCAGCACAAGCAGAGACAGATGGCTCCCTTACCACTCACAATAAGCCCAAAGTCCAAACCTGTGATGGCATAGATAAGGAAATTTCATCGGCAGAAGTGCATGCGGCGATATTTCCGAACAAATTGTGCGAAGATGATCCCCGACCAGCTGAACCTACGGGTGCTGGCGAGGACTTAAGGGCGGGGGTGGCAGTTAAACAGATGCAGAGCCATGCTCTTCCAGCACGTTCTGCACTCCAGCAATTGCAGAACGACTCTCAAAGCAACAATTTGAATAAGTATATTTATTCTCCTCTGAACGGCTATGGCAGCATACGCCTGCTTCGCCTCATGCCAAATATGGACGAAAATGCCCATATACAATGCCATCTCTTCGACTATCCTCTGCATGAGCTGGGTGGGGGAAGACATCCATACGAGGCTTTATCTTACGTATGGGGAAGCTCTGATAATCCTAATTCCATATGCGTCAACAGCTATGAGCTGTCAGTCACAGCAAACCTCTATATGGCGTTGTTAAGTCTTCGACACCGACTCTTTGAACGAATCGTATGGGTTGATGCAATTTGCATCAATCAAGGAGATATAATAGAGAAGGAAAAACAAATTTCATACATGGCTGAAATCTATGGCAAAGCAACTTGTGTGGTTGTTTGGCTTGGACAGGCAAAAGACGATAGCGATCAGGCAATTGAAAGCATACGTGCAGCAGCAGCCGGAGAGCCTGTAAACTCCAAACGACATGACGCAAACCAAAAGGCGATTCTCGCACTGCTTCAACGGCCTTGGTTTCGGCGCATCTGGGTGAGTGCATAAACTCTCTCGAGAACCAGCAAAATGATTAACATAATTGGTATAGGTGCTTCAAGAGGTTGCTGCAGCTCGCCATATTCTAATCATATGCGGCTCCGCGACAATTGATGGATACGCGTTCTACTTAGGCCTACGATCATCGCGGCCATCTTTCAATGATTTCCCAGACGTGCGAAATCGTATATATTCACTCACCTATCTATTAAGGGGATCAATTGCTCGACCCGAATACACAGCTAGTCTCTCTAGCGTTCCTTCGTTAGATATACGTCCTCTAGGCGACTTGATAGATATGTATCATAGCTATGAAGCTAGTGAACGCCACGATAAAGTATATGCATTGCTTGGTATGAGCTCGGATGATCCAATAGCAGCTGGATTGGCTCCTGACTATAACCTTCCATGGGACAAACTCTTATGTCAACTTGTTGAGTTCCTGTTGGGGGTACAAGTATCTGTGAACACTTGGCCTGAAAGGGAGATGGCGGTTATTGAGGGCAAAGGAGAAATTCTCGGTAAGGTATCCTCAGTAGAGAAGGATGCCAGTCAAAGTGATAGACAACAAGTGGTTATTAGCGCAAAGGACGCATCTGGAAACCTAGGACCTGGGGAAAAATGGATTCTTCAAACCTCGGCGAAATCTATACGAGCCGGTGACATTGTCTGCAATCTACAAGGTGCTTCAAAGCCAACGATCATCAGGCCGTGCATGGATTATTTTACTGTTATTGTGCTTACAGTTACTCGTCTGAACGATATTAAAGTACCGAACGAAAGTGTTGGAGGACTGGAGCGGCCAATAGTATCCTCCCCGTACGAGTTTTTACTTGTGTGGGATTGGGAGACGGCCGAAAAACAGTTGCAAGATCAAGAATATGAAACACTTATACAAATTCAAGTGCCTGAGCATTTGGATATAGTGGCAGGAGTTTATATCAAGGAAAAAAGATTTTGGAATGCGGCGCTTATACTTGTTGGCGCAGAAGAATATAAATTGGCAGAGAAGCCTCTTCAAAATGCATTGCAGGCTTACGAGAAAGATTTTGGAGAGGAAGACCCGGGCACATTAATACGCAAAGCGAAGCTCGCGGTGGCATACAGAGGATTGAAGCGATGGGGAGAGGCAGAGACATTATCTAACCAAGTGATACAAGCGGGAAATTGGAGTGATCAGGCGGATCCAGCCAGGATAATCTGCCTGGACAACCTAGCATCAATCTATGGCGGTTCATCTGCTTCGGAAAAGCTAAAGTCAGTAAAGATGATGGTGGAAATACTGAGGATAAGAGATGGTAACAAAAAGATGATGAAAGAGCAGACTATTCAGGTTGCAAGGTCTTTCAATGAGGAAGTAATGGCATTTTTACTGGACCGAAGAGGAAATGAGATCCTGATCACAGAAGATGTTGTTATAGCAGCAGCAAGCAATAAACAGTGCTGGGGGGGAGAAATAATAAAGTTTCTACTTAACCGAAGAGGGAACGAGATCCAGATCACAGAAGATGTTGTTATAGCTGCAGCAAGCAATGAACAGTGCGGGAGAGAATTAATGAAGCTTTTACTTAACCGAAGAGGGAACGAGATCCAGATCACAGAAGATGTTGTTATAGCTGCAGCAAGCAATGAACAGTGCGGGAGAGAATTAATGAAGCTTTTACTTAACCGAAGAGGGAACGAGATCCAGATCACAGAAGATGTTGTTATAGCTGCAGCAAGCAATGAACAGTGCGGGAGAGAATTAATGAAGCTTTTACTTAACCGAAGAGGGAACGAGATCCAGATCACAGAAGATGTTGTTATAGCTGCAGCAAGCAATGAACAGTGCGGGAGAGAATTAATGAAGCTTTTACTTAACCGAAGAGGGAACGAGATCCAGATCACAGAAGATGTTGTTATAGCTGCAGCAAGCAATGAACAGTGCGGGAGAGAATTAATGAAGCTTTTACTTAACCGAAGAGGGAACGAGATCCAGATTACAGAAGATATCGTTATAGCTGCAGTAAGCAATCAACAGCATGGAAAGGGAGTAATGGAGCTTCTACTTGACCGACGAGGGAACGAAATCCAGATGACAGAAGATATTGTTATAGCAGCAGCAAGCAATCAATGGGGGGAAGAATTAATGAAGCTTCTACTTAACCAAAGAGGGAATGAGATCCAGATTACAGAAGATATTGTTATAGCTGCAGCAAGCAATCAACGGCACGGAAAGAGAGTAATAGAGCTTCTACTTAACCGAAGAGGGAACGAGATCCAGATTACAGAAGATATCGTTATAGCTGCAGCAAGCAATCAATGGGGGAGAGAATTAATGGAGCTTCTACTTGACCGAAGAGGGAACGAGATCCAGGTCACAAAAGATATCGTTATAGCTGCAGCAAGCAATCAATGGGGGAGAGAATTAATGGAGCTTCTACTTAACCAAAGAGAGAACGAGATCCAGATCACAGAAGATATCGTTATAGCTGCAGTAAGTAATCAACGGCACGGAAAGAGAGTAATGGAGCTTCTGTTTGACCGAAGAGGGAACGAGATCCAGATTACAGAAGATATCGTTATAGCAGCAGCAAGCAATCGATGGGGGAGAGAATTAATGGAGCTTCTACTTAATCGAAGAGGGAACGAGGTCCAGATCACAGAAGATATCGTTATAGCAGCAGCAAGCAATCAATGGGGGGGAGAATTAATGGAGCTTCTGTTTGACCGAAGAGGGAACGAGATCCAGATTACAGAAGATATCGTTATAGCAGCAGCAAGCAATCCAAGGAAGGGGGGAGAATTAATAAAGCTTCTACTTAACCGAAGAGGGAACGAGATCCAGATCACAGAAGATATCGTTATAGCAGCAGCAAGCAATCAAGGCGATGGGAGAGAATTAATGGAGCTTCTACTTGACCGAAGAGGGAACGAGGTCCAGATTACAGAAGATATCGTTATAGCTGCAGCAAGCAATCAACGGCACAAAAAGGGAGTAATGGAGCTTCTACTTGACCGAAGAGGGAACGAGGTCCAGATTACAGAAGATATCGTTATAGCTGCAGCAAGCAATCAACGGCACAAAAAGGGAGTAATGGAGCTTCTACTTGACCGAAGAGGGAACGAGGTCCAGATTACAGAAGATATCGTTATAGCTGCAGCAAGCAATCAACGGCACAAAAAGGGAGTAATGGAGCTTCTACTTGACCGAAGAGGGAACGAGATCAAGATCACAGAAGATATCGTTATAGCTGCAGCAAGTAATCAACGGCACGGAAACGGAGTAATGGAGCTTCTACTTAACCGAAGAGGGAACGAGGTCAAGATCACAGAAGGCGTGGTTGCAGTGGCAGAGCCTAATCCACTTATGAAGAAGTTTCTGCTTGATCTACAGGAAAAGAGGTCGCGGTAGCAAGCAGAGTTATTAGCGGTGAGATATCTTCTCTTAGAGAACCTTAAAAAGTCACTCGTATATTGCGAAATGTTTGCGGTTTGCAACGCATTCATCCTTGATTACGAAATCTGAGCTTTTGTCCTGTGCCACCTGCCTGAGGGCCATGATGACCTCTACCCGACGTCTCAATGTCGCATGTAGTCCCTAAATCTTCTATATAAAGTAAGCCCTGCTCTAGGGAACTGAGCTCAAGGACTGGCAGCTTGTTGCTTTGATAAATATTCGACAAATCTGTTACAGTGGCAATTGTGGAGAGTACGCCACTAGGTAAGATTCTGTTACGGATTCTAGTTTAAGCGGGAGTCCATGGCCGGAAAGTAGGGTTAATTATTCCATAATCAACTTCGTACGAAGTGACTAAGCATACAGTCAGCAGTGAGAAATGAATTTGACAGCATGAGGCTTATGGCGACTGGTTGATACTTTTCGAGAGGTTATGAGTTATGTCCAAGGAAGTATCAATGAGCGCAATAATAAATAGACGATATGGAAAGTCAATGGCCTAAATTCTCTCTCAAAAATATAGGAGTATAGGCCAGGATACAGAAGAATTGGTCGAGGCAATAGTTGGATATGAACCTTATGAGAAGGTGTCGTGAAGCTTCTCTTCAAGCCAAGAGGGAGCGGGTTGGAATGGGGAAAATGGCACCTTTGCTTACACAGAAAGCCACATGAGCTCAAAGCTATACATAAACCTGTCAGACGAGAAACTGAGGAATTGATCAGCGGAGCCGGCATAGAATACATGTAGGTTCCCCGTACGAGAGATGCGGACGAAGCAATTTTATACCAAGGAAGGAAACACTTCACATGTGGCAAGCCTTGATTCAAGACAGCGTAAGGACAGCTCTCATGAACCCCCGGTCAGAAAACGAGAATCATGGTGGCGACCTTTATTGTATTGTGGCTATTTACCTTTAAGCGCTAAGATTAAGACTCAGTCTTGTATTAAGCCCTTGATGCTTGTTGTTGTTCGATTAAGTTATGAATATAGTAATGGAACTATATGGCAATAAAGTAGATGCCCCTTGATCGTATAGTCAAGCACTCACAGGTTGCAGCACTGTATATACAGAGTTCCTTTCTAGATGGGAATTTGTGAAGATAAAACTATGACTTTACAACTTCTTTGCTGATTTATTCTCAAGTGGTGTATATTAATTAGATGTTTAAGTACATATTATGCGAGGCGTATTATCGGTGATAGTTCATGGATTAATGGTAACGACCAAGTAAGTATTAGCACAATGTACTTTCTAGTACTACTTATATATTGATAACCCGAGGTCAGATCCTTCACTTCTTAGCTCCAATAAATGCATGTCAGCAGATTATAATGAGCTCAAGTAAATAGCATATATGGAGTAGATGGACGAAGATGCTAGCTAATGGAAGACACTGTATGTTCGCACTGTGACGTGACATACCCACGTGGACCTTGGCAACACAAGCTCCATTCTTCTAGTACGGGAATTATGTCTTAGTCGTCAAAATGCCTCTGAAAGGCTGTAAAGATATGACTCGCTTACATGTCTGACGTTATTCTTTTGATAGACACTGGTAAGCTTTGCGTAATAACGGTAGTTGGCTATCCTTTCATCTTGACCTTAAACAAGATACTGACCATCACAACTTCTATTAGGCGTCGCTTACAGGGCTATAAGGGAAGCACTTAGGCTGATGTGATTGCTTAAGCGAGGAAAATCGAAGAAAATAGGTATCATGAAGGTATTTGTCCTTCTGTTGGCCCTTGCCGCTGGCTATGCCGCTGCAGACGATGTTCTCTATAGCAAGCGACTTACAAAGCGGGCTATTGGTGATGAAGGGCAATACAATATGTGTAAGCCGTCCTAAAGTTATCTGTCTCAGAAGGGAAACCCTTTGACACATTCAAATCTCAGCTTTCTTCCACGTCAACGATGTGCATGCTCATCTAGACCAATACGCCAAAGCAGGCACAGACTGTGTTGACCCTACTAAGGGCTGCCTTGGCGGCTATGCCCGCATCAAGACAAAAGTCAGTGGGCTGCGTGCTCAGTATCCCGATCATTTGTGGTTGAATGCAGGCGATGAATTCCAGGGTACTCTCTTCTACACCTTCTACGGCGGCGAGAAGATTGCTGAGACTCTGAATGACCTTGAATTCGATGCCATGACGCTAGGGAATCATGAGTGGGACGGTGGAGATGAGAAACTAGGCAAATTTTTGAAGAATTTGTCTTTTCCAGTTGTATCATGCAATGTAAAGAGCGAGTATGCGGACCTGAAGGAAACGATTAAGAACTATCACATCTTTAAGGAGCATGGCCTGGCCGTCATAGGGGCAACGACGCCGACAACGCCGACCATCTCAGATGTCGGCAACCTGACCACGTTTCTCGACCCCATCCAGGAGGTCCAAAAGGCCATCTGGGAGATCCGCAACACGACAGACATCAGACGCATCGTGGCGTTGACACATATCGGTTACGATGTCGACCAGCAGCTGGCAGCCCAAACGGAAGGTCTATCTCTTATCGTTGGCGGCCACAGCCATACGCTCCTCGGAGACATGGACGGTGCGCTAGGAAAGTATCCGACGATTGTGGAAGATGTCGCTGGCAATGAAGTTTTTGTCGTGACATCGTATCGCTGGGGCGAATACCTAGGTTCTATTGATGTCACCTTCGATGATGATGGCAAGGCGCTTGCCTATCGCGGTGCACCAATCCACATGGACAATGCAACCAAGCTAGAGCCTGATCTTGAAGCCAAGATTATAGAGTGGCGAGGGCCGTTTGAGGAGTTCGCCAATGAGGTCATCGGCACGACAGAAAATACACTCGATCAAACAGCCTGCCAAAGCGGTGACTGCCTCCTCGGTCAAGTCATAGCCGATGCAGCCTTCGAGTACCGCTCGAATCTCGCTGGGGATGCACCAGCCGATCAGAGACCGAGCTTTGCGCTCATCAATGCAGGAGGCGTTCGAGCGACCATCGATTCTGGAAATATCACCCGCGGCCAAGTCATTAACTCGTTTCCCTTTAATAATGCCGTTACTGAGTTGACCTACACGGGCGCCGATCTGCTCAAAATTCTCGAAGGCTGCGTATCCAGAGTCAACCAATTCAACAACCAAAAACTTTCATCCTGGTTCCAAGTTTCACACGACCTTACCGTTGAATATAACCCGTCTGGTCCTCTTGGATCGATGCTCATCGACGCACGGATTGCAGGCCAGAGGATTGATCCTGAGAAGGAGTATGTGGTTGTAACGGTGGACTTTCTAGCCGGAGGTGGAGACAATATCCTGCCAAAGAGAAGCGACTTTGTGGTTCTGGATACGCTGGACGAGGTCTTGGTGGATTATATCAAAGCAAGAACACCATTGCATAATGCATTAGAGAAGAGAGTAGCTAAAGTTGATAGACTGAAGGGGACGATGCAGAGGGTTTTCCAGGCTTAAGGCATAGGACATCGAGATAATAGTGATTTATAAATATAGATAGGAACTCATTTGGACCAGTAACCTTGAAACTTATTTTATTTCTGGTCAACATTCAACTTTCCCTTAGTCAGACAAGTTAAATATCATGTCCTCTCTTTCCTCCATTCTGTAATGCTCCTTTGCCTCCCCGCACTTCTTTCGTCCCCTAATAGGTGCCTGTACCACCAAACTCGACGTTGTTGAAGGTGCCTCATCATCCGTATCATCCTCATCCCCTGCTTGACTACCTGCCGCAGAAGTCGTTCTTGGAGAAGGGATAGCATCACCCAAAAGGGTTTCATTGCTCTTGTTTCTTAGATATTGGTACACACTGGAATGCTCTCCAGGGTTAGAAAGTGTTCTTCGAGCTAATGTATTGATAGGCCTTGACATTTTCCTTTGTGTACGAGTTCCATTTTCGCTGCTCTTATTATTGGCACTTGACTGTTTCGGGTGGGTTTCTGTGTCCATAGATGGAGACAGAGATCGCTTTCTAACTCTTTGCTCGATGAATCGCTTTGGCACTATAAACAGTCTTGCTGCTTTTCCGTTCCTCCTTACTGGAGCTTCACTGTCAGAGGATTCATCGGACGATCTTTCAAAAGTACAGTAGTCTTCTCTCGGAGAATATTCTTCGCTAATATCGTAGTATTGAGCGCTTTGACGTTCGTGGATGATGCCAAAGACCGTAAAGGTAAGACATGCAAGGATCCCAATGCAGGCAAATAGGGTGATCAGGAAGAGGCTAGGCCAAAGTTCATCGGGAAACATGTTGGACAGTTCTAGAGGCTGGTATACGTGTAAGTACGTAGAGATTACGAGGTCTTCTCGTACAGGGACAGGTGAGCACTACAGACATCATAGGTATAATATATTGAAGTTATAAGCCAATCGTGATGGACCATAAGATGTTATTGTATCACAATCACTGTTGCAACTGTAGGAAAATAACCCAAGCGCTTGTAGCATCACCAAATGTTTGTTATTTCAATATACATGTATACAAACTGCACAATCTGATTCACCTACTCCCATAAGACGGTCAGCGATTGATTAATATGTGTATCGAAAATCAGAACTAGCATTCTCCTGTAAGTATCGTCAGTCAGCTCCGTTCTACGGCACCCCGACAAACAAAAGAAAGAAGAAAATAAACCAGAAAGTGATTCACTTACATCGTGAGCTTCCAACGCAATGCCCTGCCTATCAGCCTTTTTATTCAGCCTCCAAGAGTTCAAGTCACAAATCACCACTAAAACAATATTAAGGAGCGAGCATGCAATACAAGTATACATCCCGGGTTTATATCCCGACATAGCATCCTGCTCTCGAAACACCACACTGCCAGCAATACCCCCGATGCCGCCAAACCCAACAAGCGTGGCACTGCAAAACGCACGCTTCCACTGTCCGCGCACGTTGTTCGCCTGAAAGGACATGACAGAAGGGATGTTGCTGTTGGCACCGGCAGTGACGAGGAAGATGCCAAAGTAGCGTACTCCAGCTTTCTCGGCCCAGCCCATGATGGGGAGCCCGATGAGGCAGAGGACCATGTTGAAGATGATGATGGGGCCGCGGACGCGGAGCTTATCGCCAACCCAAGCTGTCGAGAACATGACGATGCCGGCAAAGACATAAGGGGGAGCAACGAGACACTGGGACGCTCCGACGGAGAACTTCATGCTCTGGACGAGAATAAGAGGGAGAGTATAAGCGAGCGCATAGGTGATGGTCGTAGTGTTGAAGAAGATCATAGCATAGGCCCATATTTTCCAGTCGGCACCACCGCTTACAAACTTTTTGAAGTTGAAACGTGGCACTTTGGAGTCGCCGCGGTCGCGTTGGATGCGATGGACAATCCATTCACGCTCGCGTTGACCGAGAAAATTCCATGTGAGGCGCTTGGAATCGGGAAAGTCGACGAGGAGCCAGTAGCCGCCGATGCCGAGGGCACAAGTGAGGGTGCCTTCGACGATGAAGATCCATCGCCAGCCGGAGAGGCCTTGGCGACCTCGCAGCTGCATGAGCTACAATTTGTGAGACTTGTATTGATCGAGATGGAGAGAGAGAGAGCGCGCGCGCGTATGTGTTGTGACACAAGACTTACACCGTATGCTAGAATGCCAGCAAATGCTGAGGCAACGCAACCGAGGAGGTAGAACAACGAATACCGCTTCCCAACCTCATCTATCTGGCGTTAACTAGAGATTAAACAATACTCAAGGTATGGCTGGATGAAATCTCTCTTTCCACTTACATCTTGTGTACCAGGTACTGAGCAAAAAGACACACCCCGGGAAGAACCCAGCCTCCAGCACACCCAACACCGCTCTTAGTGCCGCCAACTGAGAGAAGTCCTTGACGAACCCCATACCTATCATTAAAGCGCCCCATGCGATGGTAATGACAGCGAGGTGTTGTCGAGGGCCAATTTTGCGAATAAGGATGGTGGAGGGGGGTTGGAAAACGATGTACGTGGTGAAGAAGACGAGGTTGGCGATGTTCTAGGAACACAATTAGCTTAAACCCTTAGTCATATTTTTCATAATCTTTTAAAGTGTAGAGATGGTTGTGTATATGTATATGTATGTGAATAGCCTTACATATCGGTTATGTATTAAATTTAACTCTTTACCCATACCCGCAATATTCGCAAAACTCATGTTCGTCCTATCCATGAGACTGACACTGTACATAAAGCCCACTGTAACAATTAGACGGCGATCAATCCGACGAATAATGCTACGTTGTTCATTGAGTGTGAAGCCAAAATCTTGGTCCTCAAGCGGCGTGACATCGTGACCATCCTTAGAGTCTTTGTTGGGACTATCGATGTGGTTGTACTCGGATCCGAGCTTTTCGAGCTCGGGGTTGGGAGCTCGTTCAACCATGGTGTAGATGGTAGATTCGTATACCCCTTTGATTTGATTGATGTGAAGAGAAAAGGAAAAACAAGGAAAATAAATAAATAGTGCTCCAATTCGTTTCGTTGGGAGACACAATAGCAGGGAGAAGTGGAGAGGAAGACCGAGGATCAACAAGGGAATATTTGTAGTTACGTATATCGAGTCTGCCAAGGTAATACTTATACTGTTACTGCTTTTAATATTATCGTCTCCCACACCTCTTTGGAATACCCCAAGCCCAGTGTCGCACTGCATCACGCTCTTGGTAGAATTCCATCTTACTACTTGACGAAAGATAACCGCAATACCGGATATCCATACACATACAAGCATCAGATGAGCTAATCCCTTCCCCCCTGAGGTAAAATGATAGACATCAACTCCATCCTCGTAAGACACACCATATACTACCAGTCCTCTGCCGAGAAAAACGAACCATGTCCCCCCAACAAGACTCTTTTACTAGATCGTGCGCCTAATTTATGCTTGTACTAGGGCCTGTTTTCGTCAAATTACATATATCTTAGTGTTCGGAGTCTAACACTCCCCTTAATTGAGAGTTGATGGGAGAAATGTCTTACTGGGATATGAATCTGAGACATGGCGTACAAAATACTCCGTGGAGGCTAACATGAAGTCCACCAATCCTTAGTAGATGAAGACACATTCGCAATATGACATCTTCTAAGAATGTAAGAAAATGAAAACTCTCGCTTTCGCTAGCCAATACTTCATCTCGTACTCTGTAGCTGCGATAAGTATGTTCTTTTCAAGTCAAATCTAGCTATGAACACATACCTAATCTTGAGATAGATACTGTGTAAGTTATATTGGTAGTACCGGAAAGCAAAGTTCGGCTGGCGGATTGCCAGTTAGATGTTGTGACGCATTACACCTGCAATACTGTAACGACCGATTCGTATCCCCTCATCTTGCAAACTTCAGTCCCTAGATATATTGTATAAACCAATCCATGAGCCACACAATCCAATCCAGCTTCATTCCATACCATCTCTTACCAAATCCAAGACCCAAGACCAAGACCAACGCCACCTCCTCCTCCTTTGCGTTTCCCACCACCGCTACCAAAACCATTCGATTCGACCAGAAGATGCCGAGGGTCACTTTTCCTCGTCTCCGTCTTCTATAGCTATTATTTATATTTGGCATCGAGTCATTAGTTATTTTGATATATTCTATACACAATCTGGTACTGCAAATTTGTCTCGTCAATATTCAAAAGCTGGCTATACGGTAGCTCCTCGCTCAATTCAGTCCGTTCATCTGTTACACCTTCCAGAATGTGGCTTGACTTCTCTTCCCTCGGGCCTTAAGCAATAATGGAATAAAGAAAGATTTTTTCCCATTACTAACGATTAATTATCTACTAGTAATATTTCAAAAGTCATAACCGAATCAAACCAATCTTTACCGTTTCGCTCATCGCCGTGGACGCCTCGATATTCCAAGTTTCATCTAAGAATACCATCTCTCGAAACTCCGCATCGTCATGAGACGCCTAGATTATTGTCATTGGTGTTCTGTATTATTCGCCGCCTTATTTATCCTGCCTCATCCCGACTGTCCAAAATATCTCCATATTGACAGAAAAACGTGCCATGAAAACGCTAAAGAAAAGCTGAAAACCTGATGCAGCCATAACCATACGACCCAACTAATAAATTATCATAGGAGCATTTGAAAGTACAAAGTCTGGGACTTTGAAGGAAAAGACCTGTTCTCTTGCTTGAGTAATTACAGCAGGGTCTCTCCTTACCATCTCTCTCAAACGAGGCCGAGTCTCGTAGCCACCGCGCCGCCAAACTTTTGCACGTTATGCCACAGAAGACCAGCAATACCAACCATGGTAAAAACCTGCAGAATCTCCAAGGGATTTTTGGTCCGAACCTTGGTTTCGACAAAGTCCACGTTGGATCCAACCATAGCGGGAAAACGTCCCGTAGTCAAGTACTGTTCCATCAGAGCATCCTTCTTATACCACTCCTTGCGCAGCCAGACGTCAAATTTGTCTGCGTCGTCGAGTGGTATATCCGAGATCTTGAATCGTCGCCAGTAAAAGTTTACCGATTTGGGCGGTCGGCCCTGGAAGTAGGTACTGGCTAGGGTGAAGATTTCCTCGCCGTACTTACCACGACTGCCCCGTATGAATTAGCCTCCGACGTATGCAAACATTTGCCAAGACACTTACGCGATACCCTCATATGCGACTGTACAGTCGTAGACGTACTCCACTGTGCCCTTGAGTTCGTTGAGACAAAAGAAGGTGCCCGTGCTACGAGGAAGCAACACATGCTCGGGGTCTTTCCATCCTTTCTTCTCCGCCCAATTGGCAGATTTTCGTCTGCCGTTGCCAGAAATGTTAGTACCTTCGGGGAATAAAAGTAGCCACATAGGTACGTGGTACTTCTTCCCGCTGGGATCTGTCTTGCTTTGGCTCAGCTTTCCTAGTCGATAGGCAAGACGAGGTTGATCTGTTGCCATTTTTCTCGACATGAAGATGAAGCCGTAAAACTTCATGCCCCAGCCCACAATGGGGATATACTGTAGAGACTGCTTCAAGATGATATAGAGATGGCCATGTGCGGAGGGCCGGTTCACGTATCCAACCCACCAGAGGTACAGCCAGTCTGTGTAAATCTATCAGGAGTGGTCAGCGTTCAGTTTTGAACTTTCCCTCAAGAAGATAGTGGGAGTAGCTGAAGACGAAACATATCCGTTACGGGATAACTGAGAGCAGCAAAACACTGCCATTGTCTTTGGATCACCGTACCTGATGGTTCGCTATCATCACCAAGCGTTCAGGGAAGTTAAACTGCACTCCACCACCCTCAGTGGGACGGATTTGACTTGCGACTGACTCATCGCCACTAATTCGGATCGTTGTCGGCCCCCAAATCTGTGTCATCGAGGTTGTCGTGATGGCAAACAGTCGCTTGGTCATTGACATGTAGTCATAGTATATGTCGCGATTCACAAAGTACAGCCAGCAACCAAGAAGTTGAGTAATGACAATGCTATGATAATCATGTTAGTAAAGATAGTCCATTGAAGCTTATAGATAGGACTGCCGATAGCCAGAGAGTGAACAAACGTACGTCATACAACAAATAAAGAAGTAAATGCTAAAGGCTAGCCCCCGCAACACTTGAACAACTCGGCCATGCCCTTTTTTCCCCGATGGATGAGCATCTTTAGAACCTGTAGCGACCTTTTGAGGCGTTTGGTTGAGTCTCAAGGCGATTCCGGGAGCTGGTACATTGCTCCCGGAGCCGTCGGTATCCTTGACAGTGGCCATGGATATATAGACAGCCGCCAAATTATGCGAAATGATATTAAGGAGAGATAGAAACGAAAATCAGTAGTATCTAAGCATCAGCTTATATAGAGAGGAGAGAATTCGTAGATTGATGCGTTGATGTGGCCTCTTGGTGATTGTTCCCAACTTGGTCCCAGTTCGGTGTCAAATAACCTATCTAGGTACGCAGCTCAGCCCGCCAGGCACAGCCGTCTCTAATATTATATGACACGACAGATTCGATCGGGTCCGCTACAATGCGGAAGACCTGGGCAGCTGAGTCGCCGTCCGTCAGGTGCGTAGGGCGAGCGGAACAAGTTGTTTCTTCGGCCTTGAAGATCAGGTGTGTCTAAATGCCTGATCGGCCTAGCTAGCTAGCAATGCTATGCTTCTCCTTCAGAGAGAGAGAGAGAGAGAGTAGCAGATCTGCCTGTCAGACGGTGCAAGGTGAAGGTTTAGCCGGCGATGGCTGGACGCAGCACATGATGACGCAGGAGGGCTAAACGTCGCTGCTGCTTATTCGCTCCCTGCTTCTGCCTAGGTCGAAGCTGTCTGTCATACTGGTATTAGCGTTGTTAGCGTCTAAGAACGAGCTGCCAGCTTCATTTCAGCCCTGGAGCCCTAGAACTAGCCCAAAGCCAAGTTGGGTGGAGAGGCTTGGCGGGAGCTTCGGGCTTTTCCAGAGCCCGTGAGTCGCTCGTGAGGAGTCGTCGGCTGGCTGTCAATTTATCAGAAGCAGGAAGATTTATGGAGTACGGAGTAGTAGAAGGTACAGGTTCCTATCAATTTAGGCGGTGGCCGAGAGCAGTTGATATATTAGGCAGTTGGGTTAAAAGTAGAGGTACAAGTACTGCTAGGCGCTACTAAGCTGTTATACAAAGTATATTGAATACAATCTTCAATAGATGCCCTACATACAAAAATAAAGTCATTTATTGCTTTTCATACGACAATGATTATTTTTACCATATACTCCTACTTTCATACGACATCATAATTCCTTAGCTGTTACTGTGTGCTCCGTATAGATGACACGATCACAAGCTTTTTGTCCGGTCATCCGTCAGACGAAAAGGTACAAAGTACATTGCGATACCCCGCTTGCTAAAAGTAGTAGGCGGTGGCATGTACATACTCAACTGCTAAAGCAAAGGTTATCTTATCTCTCAGATGGCTTTCGAGCAAATCATCATGAGCCCAACTCAATACTAGCATTACTAGGACAGGCTGCGTGCACACGCTGACTATTTTTGTCTTTGTTGCCAACATGATAAGCACCGCTTAATCTCAAGATATGTCTATACGTCTTCGAGCCTTCCGAGAACCATGGAGCCAAATTTCTCAAGCTTGGCCAAGTCGGCAGCAGATTCTACTGCTACGGCCAGAGAACATCAGCTACCGGCACTTCTCGACTACACATACTCAGAGACTCGCAGAATCGCGTAGTGTTGCTGAATTGCCAGAGCGGACACATCCGCGATATCTTCAAATTTCTAAGCCAGGTTCGTCTCTGCTGTCACTCAACTGGCCGAGGCCACCCCGCAATTTGCTGCTGGTCCAGAAGCTCTACTCTCCCGAGGTCACCGAGTCTGTCATCCAGTTCGCCAAGCATATCCGAAGCGACTACCCAGAAGTCAACATTGTCATTGAATCCCGCGTTGCTGTCCCGATCCAGCAAGAGCTTGACTTTCCAATCTTCGTCGCCGACAATGGGACAAGCATTGCCGACAAAATCGATGCTATTGCGACGTTTGGCGGCGATGGCACAGTTTTGCGCGCTGCCAGCTTATTCAAGTTACATGGATCCGTTCCTCCCATCTTGTCTTTTAGCATGGGAACCCTAGGCTTCTTGGGGGAATGGAGCTTTGGGGAGCACAAGAAAGCTTGGAGAGAGATGTATATGAGTGGGAGTGACGTTGCCGCGGGCCGCAACGCCGCTGTGCCGAGAGGAAAAGACAATACAAGTACGAGTATAAGCATAACCACTGATGAGGGTTGGGGGCGCATCAAAGGAAAGAGCCAGGGAATTCATAGGGCGTCTCGAATTTTGCTGCGGCATCGGATCAAGGCTGACATTTTTGACCGAGCTGGTAACAATATCAACCATCAAGTCTCGAATACGTTGGCGAGCCAGCCCAAGTCGGGCATCGCCAGTCCAAAGGAGATATCGCCTCCTCTGCGCGCCATCAACGAAATTTCGGTCCACCGTGGCTCGCACCCGCACCTAGCCATCATTGACATCTACCAAAACGGCCATTTTTTGACAGAAACGACAGCCGACGGCATTCTTATCAGCACACCGACTGGCTCGACAGCGTATAGTCTAAGTGCGGGAGGGCCCATTGTGCATCCTCTCGTCAGGTCGCTTCTCATCACACCCATTAGTCCTTGCAGTCTTAGTTTCCGGTCACTCGTGCTGCCACTGGATACAAAGGTAACTCTCCGGATGAGTCCAAAGAATAGAGGTCGCGAATTGGACCTCAGTATTGATGGCAGGCGGTGCGCCGGTGTCTTGCCTGGCTCAGAGATTCACGTTGAAGGTGAGTTCGTAGGGCGAGCTGGGCCTGGCGAAGAATGGCATGGCGGAGTTCCATGCGTGATACGGACAGAGGACGATGATCCTTGGGTTGGCGGCCTCAATGGTCTTCTTAAGTTTAATCACCCCTTTGGCAGAGAGCCTCCCAGTGAGGACTTTTCTGACTAGCGGTACAGGCCCAAGGCCTAGCTAGTGTATAACTATTTTGGATACGTTCCTAGCCACGAAATGATACCCCCATTCTGATGCTGCTCTGTGCAAGTAACAGCAACTTGTGTGAGGAGCTTACGACCAGTCAAGACGAGACGCCTCGTATATACAGTAGGTCTGTCGGCTATGAAACTGATCTGCGCAAAGGTCAAACAAAACCGAAGTATAAAGTAAAACTTTTCAAGTAACAAAGAGAATGAGTTTATTGAAAAGACTCAGCCAGCACTTTAAAGGCGACTACGTTCTAAATCCACCTACCTTACCTACCTCAGGTACCTGCTAATAAAATACGTACCTTAGATACGACGCCTCCATGAGAACAGAAATCTACCTCGGTATGTTTATGGAGTAGTTCGTTTAGAGATGGTGTCATCAATTCAATTAGTATTCGATCAATATCTTAAGCGCTGCGGCTAATGTGCGTCCATCAAGTTTGTATAGAATAGTACGGTTGGGAGGAGCTGCCGCTGGCGAATAGCGATCGCTGGAGCTGCTGTATGTACAAGCACGTTGGTTGCCCCCTGGAGCCCCATAGAGCTCCCTTAGAGCCTACTGGTATTGCCTACGTAGTGGATGGAGGAACCTTTGTAGGGGTTTCGGGGAGCTATTCCTAGCTGCAGTATAGCGCCGCTGCACTGAGTTGCACATGACGACCCTTGTACCTTGCCTTATCGTGGACAAGTTCAAATCCTGTACATGCATCCTGCATCCTTCATCCTGTTTTTGCTTCACCGTCGCCATTTATTTTTTATTTCGCTCTTTTATCTTCAAAGCTGAGCGTCGTGAGAGGCGCTGGCTGAGTGATGACGCACGCGAACCTAAACACGACTAGTTTTATTTACTACAATCACTAGAACCAGCATTGAGGTCGCCATATTGCTCCTCAACTGGACCTTTCCTCGAGCCACCGATCTCAATTGCTTCACTTGCTCATCTTGCTTCACTTGTTCATCTTGACTAGCTGTCCTCTGGGTGCAGAGTCGCAATGAAGCTTCTCAATCCATTCGGCTTTCGCCCGGGTCCCGTTACAATCTTGACGACGGCTGTTTACCTTGCCGTCACTATACCGCTTATTTACGTTCACGAAACCGTACCGTCTGCGCCATCTAGCCATTCTCTCAAGCCTGGGCTGAACTTGAGCGAAGCATGGGTCGATCTGCAAACTATAACGAGAGATTATCATCCGTTCAACAGTCGGGCGAATGAAAATGTCCGCGAATATCTCATCAAGCGCTCTCAAGATATCCTAGATCGGAATAGCATTCCTTACACAACTGAAAGGGTTGGCGGAGTGATATGGGATGCCATGTTTGTTCATCATGCCTCGAATATTTTCCAGGTAGCTAACAGATAGCTTATAGCCTTGAAAAGCATGCGACTAATGACGACAATGGTGCGCCAACAACTCTGCGAGCGCCTGGTGCTACCATTTTCGATGACCGCATTTCGAACGTGACTTGGACAGTCGATTCGCTGTTCCATAGCATTAAGGGCGGCCCAAAGGAGTGGCAAGGCTATTATTTCGAGGGTGACAACTTCTATGTTTATATACACGGTCAAGAAGATCCCGAAGGCGATTGGTGGGCATCACAGGCTGGCACAATTGACTATAGCCAATCTGGGGGTGTCCTCGTCAACTGTCATTTTGACTCGTAAGTAAAACATTCCAACCCTTTTCCACCCTTCTATCTTCTCCGTCTTTGTGGCTAACTCTTGCTAGTGTTTCGACGGGATACGGGGCAACCGACGACGGCATGTCGTGTGTAAGCATGCTACAACTCCTCAGCTACTTCACCACCGAGGGACATCAGCCGAAGCATGGCGTTGTGCTCCTCTTCAATAATGCAGAAGAAGATGGTCTTTTAGGCGCTCGTGCTTTTGGATACAGCCCGGTTCTTAAATTCTGCCACACTTTTGTCAATTTGGAGGGTGCAGGAGCCGGAGGTCGCGCCATGCTTTTCCGTACCACTGATCTCCAGGCCGCGGAGGTCTACTCCAAGAGTCCGCACCCATTTGGCTCCGTCGTTGCGGCAAACGCGTTTGAACGAGGAGTCATCAAGAGCGGAACCGACTTTGAAGTCTTCGGCCCAGACTTCGGTCAGCGTGGTATAGACATTGCCTTTTACGAGCCACGTTCACGCTATCATACCCAAGACGACGATACACGCCACACCTCTGTCCGGAGCATTTGGCATATGCTCTCCGCCGCCCTGGCATCTACGGAGAGATTCACACAAATCACTGGAACCGTCTTCAGTGGCGATCGGTCAGATGGCAACAGACGTCTAGTTCAAAGCGGTAAACCCACCGAAGGCGTCTATTTTGACTGGTATGGCAGTGCCTGGTCAGCTTTTCCGCTTAAAGGGCTGTTTGCGTGGTCACTGACGTTGCTTGTTGCGACGCCCCTGATCCTTACCATCATCACGTATCTGCTCATACGTCAGGACAAGCAATACTTTTTTGCTAGAGACATCCAGCTAGACCACTCTGAGATTCACGACGATCCGATTACCCTCGGTGGTTGGCGTGGCTTCTTCCGATATCCCTTGGCGCTCATCTTCGCTGTAGGTCTGACGATAGTGGCGATCTTACTTGTCGCAAAAGTCAACCCTCTCATCGTCTACAGCAGCGGATATGCAGTGTGAGTTTTTATTTTTACTTTTACTTTTACTTTTACTTTTAATCTGGGCTTCCCTTTTACTTTGTTATAACTGACTGACACACCTTTAGTTGGGCCATGACCGTGTCCTTATTCTATATCAGCTTTTGGTTAATCATGCGAGGTGCCAATTTCATTAGGCCAAGCGCTCTCCATCGTGGGTTTGCTCTAATCTGGCTATTTGCCCTCTCTTGGATTCTTCAAGTGTTTGCTGCTATAGCTGAAGATCGCATGCATATCGGTGCTCTTTACTTTGCCACATTTTTCCACACGGCCATCTTTGTATCGCTTGTCATTTCATTGGTTGAGCAATTCGCACTGCCCGGAAAGCAAGAGTTTGCCAATCAATATCAGGACGCAGGTCCGGAGCATGTCCGGGTTAACAGCTCCGATAATACAATAACAGGTAATGAAGATGACCAAGATGACCGGGAATCTGCGGCAGATACTGCTACGGAGACGACGCCGTTAAGGGCTGGAGAGCAGAACTATGGATCGGGCGACCAAACGACATTTGCCAACACGTATCGACGATCAGCACTGGTAGATGATACCCCTCCCATCTCGCCTCTGCACAGCTATCCTCCATACGAGCAAGAGCAAGCGTGGTCTGGACGACTCCCAACGTGGACTTGGCTCCTTCAATTTCTCCTTCTTGCGCCTGTTCATGTCATTCTCGTAGGAAATTTGGGATTGGTACAAACTGCCGCAATGGCCATGACAGGCGCCGATGGCGGCAGTCTTTTGTCTCCCGTTATGGGAATTGGCCTGATGACAATTTTCCTCCTACTTCCTCTGACACCATTCATGCACCGCATCACTCGCCACGTGCCGCTCTTCCTTTCCTTCATCTTTATCGCCACATTCATCTATAATCTTGCGGCTTTCCCGTTTTCCGTCAACTACCGGTACAAATTATACTTTCAAGAAGTTATCGATGTAGACGCGGGAACAAATATAGCTTCTCTATCCGGGCTTCCGGAATATGTTGATGCTGTTGTTTCATCTGTCCCATCGGCGGCCGGCCAAGATATTCAATGTAATAAGAATCCAACGCGAGCAGGTCTTATTAACTGCCAGTATGATGCGTCATCTCTTCCGCCGTACCTTGCCAATGGCACAGACCCGAAGGATTTGATCACAGTGACAACTTCCAGATCACTCGATGGAAAGACTGCCAACATAAAAATAGATGCTTTGGACACAAAGATGTGCATTTTGGATCTTTCTCAGCCTGTGTTTGGATTTGAGATGAAGGACGGGGCACCTCAAGACCTCAGATTCGGTTCCATCCCTGGCGATGGGCTGCGAGGGATTACTCTCTTCAGACGAGAATGGGAGGGGCCATGGGATATTACGCTGCAGCTGACGGGTGAGAATAACCTTAGTCAAGGACAAATCGAGGGCAAATCTCTGGACGCAGAAGATAGCTTGGAGGCAACGGTAAAGTGTGCGTACAGCGACATGAACGATGAGAGGACAATACCAGTGCTACATGAGTTGTACCAGTACATGCCCAAGTGGGCAGTCATCACCAAGTTATCTGTCGGCCTTGTTGAAGTTAGGAAGAAGTATACCTTATCATGATGAGATAAATAGCAGTTGGTTTAGTGTATCCCATCAAATTTACATGTATTTTTATCCATATAGGCAGCAATGTGAATGCCAAGAATAAAGAAATAAATGCGATGGTTTTAGGGTGGCGGCGAACTTATGAGTATTTATCTATGGTAAATCAATGTATGAACAGTACCTACTCCGTATCATTGGTTTTCTGGTGTTTATACTCAAAAATCTAGAGTAAATGTAATATAATATGATGCGATCCCAGAGATGATACGATCTCATCGTAAACCTTTGTTGCTTCAGTAACAAGGCCTGGAGGCTAACAGACAAAATTACAAATATATATTGATATATAACTGATTAAATACAAACAGACAAAATCTAAATTCCAGATTAATCATTACACAAGCCTCCACACATACATCCATATCTCTCTTAAACGACTGCTTATTACAATACACTTCAGTTCACCCTCCTATACTCATCACCGCATTCTCCCAGCTTGGAAAGTAGCATATCCGTCTTCTTTCCATCTTTGCCCAGCGCAGTTTCATTAATAATTCGCATATCTTCCTCATCTAATTCCCATCCAAAGCCACGCAGATTCTCCGTCGCTCGAGCCTTGACTGGGGAAACGGGTATCATGGTAGAGGATCGCTTATTTAGGCCCCAAGAGGCACGCTTATTACCGGAGGAAGACATTGAGCTGCGGTGATTATGATTATTGGCATTGACGCTATTGCGATGCTTAATGTTTGTGTTTGGAGAGACAGAGAAGGTGGAGCGGTGGCTCATTGTAGGGGATGAAATGGTGCTATGGCCTCCGGGTGGGGTTCCGGGAGGCGGAGAGCCGTTGGAGGAAGAAGTGCCGAGGCTGGTGCCGATGATGACAGAAGCGACGCATGGCTGCTGGAGCACCCATCGGGTGGCAACATTATGGATGGCGACGCCGTGCTTGGCGGCGATGCTGAAGAGGATGCCGAGAAGCACTTGGAAGTCGTACCAGGTGCCCCAGGAGCGGATGATATCGAGATATCTTCGCTGAGAGGGGGTGAGGCGCTTATTAGAAGACATAGATGCTGACTCGGTGGAGGTTGAGTTGGTGGAGGAGTAAAGATCAGGAGGGGGCTGAGTGAGCCATGTTTCAGAGAGAAAGCCTCCGCAAAAAGAACCGTAAGTGAGGAGTTTGATGTTGTGCTTTTGGCAAATGGGTATCATGTTTTTGAGGGGACGGGAGTCGAGGAGGGAGAGCTATTATGTTCAGTTAGGATGTACAATTCAATAAAAGGGGGAGAGGATGTATTGAAGACGTACTTGTAGTTGGTTGGAGACAATACCAACGGAACCAGTCTTTTCTTTGAGAAATTCACATGCTTCCTCTGTATGCTGGGCGTCAAAATTGCAGAGGCCAATGGCGGAGACGAGTTGGGGGTGAGATTTCGTGATATTGATGAGATGAAGGAGGATATCGAGGTAATCTTTATTGTTGAACTAAAGAGTCTTATAGTTAATATGACACCTATTTCAAAAGGAAATATATAATTGTGACGATGGTGAGCGAGTACTTACGTCGTACCAATGGAACTGGAGGAGTTCGACTCGGCCACTTAGACGGCGAGATCGCTCCTTGACTTGCTCGAGCACAAATTCGGCAGTGATGGGCTGACGGAGAGGCTTAAAGACGCACCATTTGGTGATGGCGAAGACTTTGTCTGATACGTCTTTGGAGAGCTTGTTGCGAAAATCGCCATACACCAGCTCGGCGTCACCCTAATAGATTCCAAATGGTTAAATATCAATCAATAGATAAACCTCCCAGATAGCATAGCTCACTTACATAATGATCTGCCATATCTGTCGCCAAGAGACCCGATTCGACAAGCTGCACCAGCGCTTTCTCATGCTCATCCGTCGTACCAGCGCCCCAAACCGGCGATGAGAGCTGCCTCAGTCCATTAAATATCCGAGGCATTTCAAACGGTCCCAGCTGCACAGTCTCAATGTTGGTCGTTCCCTCGGGAAGACTCGCGTACAATGCACCGGGTGCAACGACGCGATTATCTGAGCCAGTCGAAATTGAGCTGCTCGCCTCAGAGGGGAAGAAAACAATGAGAGTGTCACTGACTTGACGCTGTGGACGGTGGAAAGGGTAGTCAAGCTTCTTGGTGGAGCAGTACTCGTAGCAGTCTGTAAAGGCAGTAAGGAGGTCCTGGAGGACGACACGGAGGATGAGACTACGCTGAGGATGAGAATCTTTGAGAGCTTGTGTTGCTTGGATGACGTCGCCGCTGAAGTGGTCAAAGACTTGGGAGAGCGGAGAGGAAGGGGACCAGGAAGCGCGGGCGGCGATAATGGCTTTAACAAAGTGGGAGAGACTGTTATTATTGTTATTATTACTTTTAGTATTTTGTTTTATCGGCATACTATATAGCTTTGTACGGCTGTGTACTTACTAGGCAATGGCATTCCAAGCCATATTAGCGGAAAAGAGGCATCTTGTCCTAGAGATGTAGTCGACACATGCTTCAGAGACGATGTCGGCGTCGGGGAAGAGGAGGGTCGGGTCAGTGAAGCGAAGGCCAGATTCAATATGTTGGGATCGAACGTGTTGGACAAAGAGCCGTTGGTTGGCTGAGCTTCGAGAGATGAGATTTCGAAGCGATGAACGGAGGGCTTCTGGAGGGACTTTTGTTCAAATGGCAAAAAGTGTTAGCGACTAGATGCCTTTGCTCTTATGAGATAGTATAAAGTATGGAGGATGGGATATGCTATCTTACGATTGGAGATGAGAACATCGTCCATCATATTTCTGTTAGGTGGTAAGCTTAGTCAATTGACATTTTTTTAAAAACTCATCAACCTTCATCTTCCTCACTCATGCATATTGTTGTTGGAACTGGGTCTTTTCGATGTCGATCCTACTTACACGTGGCCCACCATGTGTTGATACGATGTATGGGTAGCTCAGCTACAATGGAAGCTTTGAAATGAGAAGTGGCTTGAACAAAAACAAGGATCAGTAAGATCAAGTAAAGAAAGAAGAAAAGCACAGAAAGAAAGAAGGAAAGCGAAGAAAAATGAGTTGGATCATCGATTTAAGAGACACAGTTCAGGTGCGGCATTGCTTTTTGTCATTCAGCAGAGTGAGTACTCCGTATACCTAATGCATCTACACATGCAATCTCCGCAGCTGCAGTCTTAAAAAGCACCACTCCCCTTCGTTGAGATCGGTGATTGATATCTAGTAAGCCCAGATGCCGCTTAGTAGAACTTACAAGTAATCTATCACCACTTTAAGCTGTCACGACCAAATAGGATCTCCGGAGGAGGGGGGGTCGCCCTATCGCCGGGATTTTGAAACAAGACGTATCCCGAAGAAGCTTGGCCTTTTGGAACCCATGTCAGCCCTGTTG
>JACBYL010000805.1:0-15084 GCA_015266385.1 Trichoderma oligosporum | reverse complement strand
ATATATATGCACAGAGTACTGGTTGTAGATTGGTAAGTTCTAGCTGTTGTAATATCATCCCGAGATGCAAGGCCACGTCGACTCTCTCGCTACCTCTAGATTCAATACCACCACCCTCTTCCATTACTCCGTACAGCTTAGATGATGCAATGCAGGTAAAAGCCATCGGCATACATATAGCCTAATTTGATTCGATATCCCCTATCTACATGTACCGCTACGACTACCTACTCAAATCTACCGATGCAGCTAGTTGCCTCTTGCTCCGCATTGCCCAAGGTGGCCAACGCTACGTATGATTTGCAATCTAGCAGTAGCACAAAGCACATTACTCTGTACATGTAACAGCAATCAAAGCTCATTGGCCTCATGAACATTCCACTCACTCCAGCCTTTCTTCTCACCAGGCAGCTGGATACTCTGCCACTCTTTCTTGGTCACCTTCTTCCACTCGTCAACGGGGATCCATCCAATGTACGCTCGGTCACCGAATCCGCCAATCCAGTACACCTGCGTAACCACCAGCCTAACCCATTCGCTGGTGTGGATGGGGTTGCCCGGCAGCCAGTATTTGGCATCATGATGCTTGCTGGTGTAGCACGCGGCCAGCTTTACGGCATCCTTGACATTCGGATTGATCGGCTCCAGATACCCAATCAATGAAAATCTTGGTAGGTTGGCAGCAGAGTAAGGCACGGTGTCTGGGCCAGAAAAGGTGGAAGGGATCTCAGTGTCTGACTCGGGGGCAGTGTTAGCCTCCTCATTATAGTCCTTGTGGCCCATGAACGGCACGTAAGCAGATAGACGAGATAGCAGCGAGATGCGCTTAGATGGCGGATACGGTGGAGTCCACTGCAAAGACAGAGTAATGTTCGATCCTGCCTGGACGTTCTTGAAACTTGTAGCAATCTTGATGGCCAGAATCGTCGGATTGCCCTCATCCTCGCAGTCGGCAATATAGTCCATCAGACCAATCGGCACACCCTCAAGCCCATCCGGCCGGTTCTCCGACGCGCCAGCTTCTGATGATGACGACGACGATGATGATGATGATGATGATGATGATGACTTGGGAAACACGGTAGATAAAGTACCGAGCTTGGTGAGAGCCAAGACACGGCGCGCCTGAACAGCAGACTCATAGCTAGACGGGATCCGCAATGTACTACCGGCAGCATCATCTACTGCTTCATTGCTGAATAGCGGGCCGGCGAATTCAACAGCGTGAGCCAAGCCGGCGAGACCGAAAACCACACGGAAGAGCTTCATGATTCTTAGCAGTTTAAAGGAAAATAGAGGGTTTGTTTCACACAGTCGGTAGTACGCCGGGTCTCAATTTCAACGGATGGGTCTTTAGTCATGCAATGGTTGACGTACAAAGTACGAACAATAAACTTGTACGGAGCTTTGTCTGAATCCTGATTTGTCTTGATGACAAAGTTTGAAAAGAAGAGGGAGATGCTACGCTGTAGAAAAAGTGGCATGAGCCGTCATATAAAACGTAAGCAGTGGGCCTGGGGGGGGTTTTTTTCTGGGGTTGGGATGGAGATGCCCCTGTTCTGTCTTTTCTGATCAAAGTGATGGATAAGTGGTATGTATATACTCCGTACAAGCTATCTATTGATAGGCGAGTAGATTGATAAGATTAGATGTCTATCTTGCTTTTGATTAGCTAAAGCAGTACATGTATATACGTTTGGGGTCTTTTTATGTGAGTCTTGAAGCGATGATTGGATAAATTGGATAATATTTGACGATTGGTTAGGAGCGGAATCAGAGATTACAATTCAAGAGTAATAACAAGATTTCCCAATGCTTTATGTTTATTAAGGTGCTTATAAGTAATAGGTAAGTCTACTAACTACTAATCCGTATGCTGAAATCTTCAATATCAATTGTATATTCTCTACTCCGTATAGACGGCGTGTGTTTTCCTCATATCGAGGATACCTTGAGTTAATGAAAGCTCTCTCTCCAGACAAAGCAGTAGATAGATATACAGTAGGGTTGATATTTTTTCCTACTATTTATTTGTTTTATCAATCCAAATCCCCGTAAATCCTCAAGCTTGTATACGAAGTACAGAGCACAAGTCTCATCTTCCTTGTCTCATCTATCCGCGGTCTCTGTAACACAAAAGCAATGTATTCCAAATTCTACTTCCCTTTCCTTAATATTGGTTGCCTTTTCTCTTAAACTTGGCTTTGTTTTTGCAACACAAATGGCCGATAGCATGCCGCATGTTGTCATGGAAATGGGCTTTCAGCTCAGACAAAGTGAGAGACGCTAGCCCTGATGCAGACTTCAAATATGCAAGGAATCCATACCGAGAGACATTAGAGTGAACACCAGACATTGCTATCGGAAATCTGGTTGGCTGGCAGCATATCCAAGAATGAAGAAAAAGAAGAAAAGCCTGATGGGGGGAACCTGAAACAAACAGAAAGAAAGCTGAAATCCTCCTCATGTTCTGATCTCCACTGCTGAAATCATCAACAATCCTCCCTCCCCCTCTTAGTTTTCCGTTAGTGGGTGCCACCACAGGCGCTACAGGGCACGGGAGCAGCAAATCAGAGGGCTAAATTGGCGAGAAGCCAGTGCACTCTAGGTAAATAGCCTAACGATACGGGAGAACGGAGCACAACAAGTACCTACGAGTAGGTACGGAGTAGGTACAGGTAAGCTAAGCTTTAGAAGCCTGTTGCTTTACGGAGCACATACGAGACGAGTACTTGTAGTTACTGGAACTAACTTTCATAGCGGGCTTCCTAGGCCTTGTTTTTTAGCGGGCTTTAGCGGGCTGTAGCGCCTAGCTCAGCATATCCCCCACCTGCGTCAATGCCCTGTTGCTGCTGCAACCATGTTGACTTTTTCGATCCCTGGGGACCTGGAGGGAGCATCCAATCGCATGCCTCCGCTTCATCTTCTCCAACATCATCCATGCAAGATGATATCTTGAACGATCAAAGTTGCGAGGCACTGCAAATCAAAATTCAAACAACTAAAAAAAAAAAAAAAAGAAAAAAAAAAAAAAAAAAAGGCCCCTCCTTCATCTATTACGGGGGTGCTAAGTCATCATTTCAGTGCAATCCTGCGCCTTGCCTCTACAGAGCAAGAGATTTTGAGGTAAGTGCCCAAGGGCATGTTTTTTGTTTCTTGTTTTGTTTTGATCTTGTTTATTTTTTTGTTTGTTTGTTCTCATCCCAAATCTATCTTTCATCCATAAACCATCATCTTGACTGACTTGGGTTTTTCTTCAAAATCAGTATAACTGATAGTTCTCTGCATCACTATCGTCCATCATCCCTCATCATCATCATAGTCATCATCACGGCATCTTTTTTAGTCTGACTGTTGATCTCTCTCTCTCTCTCTCTCTCTGTCCCTGTCTCTTTCAATTTTCTTTCTCCACCCTTGGGCGTCGTATCTTGACAGATAGTTGGACGAGCCGCCAAAGGAGGGGATCCGCAGACGCACATAACATCCTTGGTGCAGAATCAAAGAAGACAGAAGGAGAAGAGAAAGGAAAAAAAAAAAAAAATTAAAAGAAAGAGGAAATAGACGCCATACGGAGTACATACGAGTAGATATACATACGGAGAAACAATTAGTATCTATTCCTCCACCTACCTGCATTGTCTATCGGCCAATTGATCGGGTCGGATTCTATCATATTTTTTTGTTTTGCTTCTGGTTCGTCGGCAAGTCAACTCTCCACTACGCCACGTCACACGCCTTGCAGCTGGAGAAAGGAAAAAAAAAAAAAAAAAAAAAAAGAAAAAGAAAAAAAAAAAAAAAAAAAAAAAAAAAGATGGCCAGCTTCATGTCAAGTTTCTTCCCTGGCAGCAGCAGCATCAGCAGCGGCATCAGCGGTAGTGGCATCAGCAGGGACAAGGCGCTGCCGAGTGCTGACGCCTCGCCTCGGCCTGCAACGCCAACCATGAACAACATGAACAACTTCATCATCAATCCTCTCAACACTCCGCTGGGAAGTCCCAGCAAAAAGACGATCCCGCCAGGCGCCCACGACCTCCCCACAGTTTTTGACACCGCTATGAACCTGAATAACTCCAGCGGTATCGAGGCTCCCATTAGGCTGACGCGCCCTCAGAGTGTTGTCACTCCGCTTTCACCCGGCAAGACGAATAACGCAGACCAGACTCTGACCCAGTCTCTGACCCCTCAGCCTCTAAGTCATCAGCCTCGAGAGGAGCACATCAGCGTCGTCGTAGAGGACAGCGTTGTTCACAAGGGAAGAGCATCGCCTGGCACCAAGACCAACGCCGCAACTCCTCGAAAACGACAGGGACAGGAAAACACGCCGCCTGGACCTCGACTTGCTGCTCATGACTTGCAGTCCCCCCACCACCACCACAGCCATGCAGCGCTCTCTCGCCAGCAGCTTTACGAGACTAGAGATCGCCCTCTTACGGCCAAGAGGTTTAACACAGCTCGTGGCCTGACAGCGGAGGAGCGCGAGATTCTCCAGAGACCCAACGTTCGTCGAATGGTCAATGTGACACAACTTTGTAAGTAAAGATTTGTTTTTATTGCACATGTTTGAAAGAGAGATGATGGAGGAGAGGAGAGCAATATTCTCACAACTTTTATACGATATGAGCTGCCTCTTGTGGTGTTTTTTCCTTCTTGTTTTCTTTTCCTTGGACTGACTAACTGACTTATTCTTTGACAAAGACTTCCTGGATTACTACTTTGATTTGCTCACATATGTCGGCTCCAGACAAAAGAGGCTGGCCGCCTTCAACACAGAGTTCCCACCACCACCTGAAACAGATGAGGACACGCATCGCCATATGTGGTCCAAGTATGCTGGACGAGAGCGCGCCAATCTCCGCAAGCGTCGAATTCGACTCAAACATGGCGATTTCCAAATCCTGACCCAGGTTGGCCAAGGTGGTTACGGTCAAGTCTTCCTTGCTCAGAAGAAAGATACCCGTGAAGTGTGCGCCCTAAAAGTCATGAGCAAGAAGCTGCTCTTCAAGTTGGACGAGATTCGACATGTTCTGACGGAACGAGACATTCTAACAACGGCCCAAAGCGACTGGTTGGTTCGACTCCTGTATTCGTTTCAGGATGACAAGAATATATATCTTGCCATGGAATACGTACCAGGTGGTGATTTCCGCACCCTCCTTAACAACACGGGGGTGCTGTCCAACCGGCACGCACGTTTTTACATCGCCGAAATGTTCTGTGCTGTTGACGCTCTCCATCAACTTGGGTACATTCACCGAGATCTGAAGCCTGAAAACTTTCTCGTCGACTCTACCGGTCACGTCAAGTTGACCGACTTTGGTCTCGCCGCCGGTGTTCTTGCTCCCTCCAAGATCGAGTCCATGCGCCTCAAATTGGAACAGGCTTCAGAGACGCCGGTGCCATTTGGCAAACCTATTGGGCAGCGAACAGTGGCCGAGCGCCGTGAGAGCTACCGAACTATGCGTGAAAACGATGTCAATTATGCAAAGTCCATTGTCGGTTCTCCCGACTACATGGCGCCAGAGGTCCTTAGAGGGGAGGAGTACGACTACACGGTAGATTACTGGAGTTTAGGCTGCATGTTGTTTGAGGCGCTGACCGGCTTCCCTCCCTTTGCTGGCGCAACTCCTGACGAGACGTGGCGCAATTTGAAGCATTGGAAGGAAGTCCTTAAGAGGCCTGTCTGGGAAGATCCCAATTACTTTTTGAGCAACCGAACATGGAGTTTTATTACAACGTGAGTACTCGCATTATTCCCCATAGAAATGAAGAAAAAAAAAACCCATTTTCAACATTTCTTTCCTCCAAAAATTACACGTTAACTCACAAACACACGTCCCTAGATGCATCAATTCCCGGGCAAAACGCTTCTCTAACATTAAGGATATCTACGCCCATCAGTACTTTGCCGAAGTAGATTGGGACACGCTGCGGCAGACGCGAGCACCGTTTGTACCAGAGCTGGACTCGGAGACAGATGCCGGCTATTTCGACGACTTTGGTAGTGAAGCAGACATGGCAAAGTACAAGGAAGTACATGACAAGCAAGCCGCGTTGGAGACCATGGCGGAACGTGAGGAAGAAATGAGCAAGAGTCTCTTTGTTGGCTTCACGTTTCGACATCGTAAACCAGCTACCGAGGATGGAGTCAGTCCGCGGAAACGCATTCCCACTGACGAGACGTTTGGAACGATGTTTTAGAATAAGCCATTGTGGCACGATCGTGATTATTGTAGGGCTGCGATCCGCCGGAGACTTTTTTGACTTTTTTTTTTTTTTTTTTTTTTTTTTTTTGAACTGGCAAAGGAAAGGAGGCATATTTCTTTCTTTCTTTCTTTCTTTCTTTTCTTTTCTTTTCTTTCTTCTACAGCAGCAGCAGCAGCAGCAGCAGCAGCAGTAGCACAAAACACTACTTGTCTCCGTTCTTCTCTTTTTGCCTGCTCTTTACATGCTGCGAGGCCTTGTTATACTACTACCCTGTTGTTATTGTTGTTGTTTTCTTTTTTTTTTTTTCCCTTCAAGTTGCAGTAGTCCAACGTGTTTGAACTCTTTACAACTCAAAAGCTATTCTTTTTTTAATTCGCTGACAGTCCTCTTTTTTTTTTTTTTTTTTTTTTTTTTTTTTTTTTTTTTTTCATTTTTCATCCTTTGATTTTTTTTTCACAAGTTTCATTCTCTTTGTGCGTTTACGGGTTGGAGTTGCAGAGACGGATCTCGAACAATAAAAAACCACAGGAGGGGGGGGATCAGGGGCGTGGGTGGCAAGTCTTGCTTATGATGGATGGATGGATGGATGGATGGATGGATGGTATAAAGGACAGGACAAGACAGGACAGGTTTGCCAGGCTAGCTAGCTGGTTGTTTGGTTGTTTGGTTGTTTGGTTGGCATTGGGTTATCCCCAGGATGGGATCCATATATGTAGGAGTACGAGTATGAGTACATGGTACAGGTAGACAACAATTGAAAATGTATGGCTTTTTTTTTTACAAAATGTTCGTGATCCTCACAGTTACCATCATCCAAAGGAGTAACGTAGCGTAGCGTTAACGTTAACGTTAACGTTAACTTTGTGTGAAACATACATAAGTGCTATTCAATTCCATCTTTAGTCATCTCTATCCAAATAAATAGTTATCGAAGGCGTTTCCAATAATTCGTAGCACTTGCAACTAACTCAAGTTCCACGCTATCCAAGTCATATAGAGAGTATAGAGATAACTTTCAAAAAAAAAGATTCAAAAAAAGATTCAAACATGGATATCCTCATTCGACCCGCCCTAAAAGGAACGGTCACACATATATAAGTCCAAAACAAAACAAAAAAAAGGGGGGGGGAGGGTAAAGGGGTATGATTCTGCTTCGGAGCGCGCTGATTGAAAAAAAAAAATTGAAAAGAAAACCCAAACTGACGGCGCCCCCCCTTAACCCAAATTAAATCTATGAAATATCCATACGATGAAACAACAGCAACAACAACAACGACAACGACAACAACAACAACAACGACAACACTTTGCAGCATTACATCGAGAAACCTTCCTTCATCCGCAGCTTCGCACTCTGGTAGGGAGACTCGACAAAACTTCCATATAAAAGATAAAAAAGAGGAGTAAAGGCATACTTGACTCAACATGACCCCCGAATTAAAATCTGCAAGTCGAAATCGAGAGTGTCGAGTTCGTACCACCAAGTAGGGATCCCAGGAGTCCAAAACGTTCGTGACTCTTTTTTGGTCATAGTCGCCCGATATCGAAATGCTCCCTTGTATGGATGGAGCTCTGCTCATATCCGACCCAGATACCATTATCAAACTGCAACAAATTTCCTCATGCTAGCAAAAAAAAAAAACAAAAACAAAAACTCAGACCCAGGTATCATTGCTTGAACCCAACACGCCATAGAGATGCCCTTTCAAATACGCCTCAATTTCTTTACATCGTCCTAGACTCTCTTTGAACATTGCTTTAAGCGGCCGCATAGCCATGCTGATCCACTGGTTTTCAAGCAATTAGCTCTGCTAATCTGCTAAGCTTGCCACACTTTTCGAAACCTTTTATAAGCTGAAAGGAAACGGCGTTCCCGCACCGTTTTTGATTTTAATTTTTTTTATAAAAGCATGTGAATAGCCTATGCTGTGATTTCTCATCATCATCACAAAGAGTCTCTCTTTGATTGAGCTTTGCGGAAGCAGGACTTTTAAAGACTCATAGTTAGCCACTCCCATTCCTGAGGGCCTGACGGGCCACCTGCGCCATTCACTAGGTTAGGCTGAGAGCCGCTCATAGACACCATACTCGATCCCATCATAGAGCGCTGGCCCATGGAGAAGGCACTACCCGACATCATAGTACTAGAGATGGAAGGCATGCTTGGAGTTGTGCCAATTGATCGCCCAATAAGTTCTCCGTGAGTATCGACATCCATAGCAGATGATGAAGCCGGGACTTCGCTCTTGCTATGTCTGCGTTGTCTCTTAGATGGTGCCGTCGCCGGTCGAGACATGGATGAAGCTCCAGGTCCGGGGGTCGTTTTTGGCGGTGCAGCGGCAATTGGTACAACACCCTTCCCACCCACGACACCAGTGGATCCTCCGTATTGGCTGCCTGGCGTACTGCCTGCGGTGTGAACGCCACCACTACTAGGGCTGTCACCGTCCTTGTTACTACTAGGACGATTGGTTGAAGGGGGCGTAGTAACCGTCTGGTTATTTGCCGTGGCCACCGCCGCCGCTGCCGCTGCTGTTGCTGCCGCAGACATGGACAAAGATGAGTTCTTCCGAGAGGCGGCATTTGAACCAGTACCTGAAGTCTTCTTCCTTGATCCTCCAACAGGAAGGTTGGCGCCAGACCCTCGGTTTCTCTTCTTAATAAAGTCTGTCTTTAAGCTCAAAGGCCGCACAACGCCGTGCAGCTTCAAAAAGAGACCACACGCATTGCAAAGAGGCTGGCCCTCGGGATTTCGCCTCCACAACGGAGTTGTTTGAGTGAAGCAGTTGGTGCAAGTGGTCGGAGTGCTGGTTTCTCCTTGGTTTCCACCAAGCGTATGTAGATTGGTTGAGGAACCATGTTTGGAGCTTGGGGGCGGTGAAGGCGGCCTGCTTGGCGCAACTGACGAGAAGCCTGAAGTGGTTCCCTGAGCATTACCACCTGGAGAACTGGGCAGCGACTGAGCAATTTGCTCAAAGCCGCTATGCTTCGTCGCCAAGTGCGAGGGTGTTGATGAATTCCGTGGCAGTCTATTTTGTCGCTTATCGTTGCCCAATGCAAGTGATTGCGAGTGCGATCGACCCAGACCGTGACCCTCCCAGTCACCGCTAGTGTCGACATAATCGGTTGTGACGCCCCCGATTTGAACTTGCTTCCGTGTTGGGCCGCCCGGAAAGCGAGCGGCTTGGGTACTAAATTGTCCTGGAAGCGAAGCGTCCCAGCCAAATGACCCTGCTTCGTCAACAGCAGTTGTAAAGTCATTGTGGAGACCAACTCCTCGGTCCAAAAAGGCACTGCCATCATCTTCATCAGACTCGCCTCCGAATCCGAGCATATTGCCTTGTTGCATTGGCAAGACGGGAGACGCAACCTGCGAATCTGTCTGGAAAACTTGGCTCGGGTCAATATGCCCAAATGAGCTCGGAGCAGTGCTGAATGCTGACACGGCTTCAGAACCTGCACTGGTAGATGGGAAAACACTAGAAGTACTGCCGGCGCCATGTGTGCCATTGGAATTGTTGTACATGTATTGCTGACTCATATGATGATGGCCCATGCTAGAAGAGTTTGGTCGAAAGCTCTGTGAACGCTGGTGAGAGTGTTGGTGGTGGTGATGGATATCCTGAGAACCAAAGTAGACACCCTCACTATCGGGAATTGGGTGAGGAGTGGAGGTGGCCGATGGGTATCCAGAGCCAGTTGGAGAGTAAAAGTCGGGATTGTTAAGGGTAGAATGCAACGAGGCGTTATTGTACAAGGCAGAAAACGGTCCATTGTGCATCATAGGAGATGTGGAGGGAGAAAACGAGAAATTAGGCTGGAAATGAGTGGCAGAGGCAATAACAGCATCATTATCCATAAAGGTATCAAGATTAAAGGCGGCGCTTTGGTTGTTGGGCATTTGCTGCTGCATGGAGATGGGGTTGGAGTTGTCGAGAGAGTACCCATTGAGATCCGGGTCGGTCTCCAAATCGAGATTGATGGCGGACGAGCTGTTAATGGCACTCACATGAGGTGAGAAGTTGGCAGGTCGTTTTCTCGTCTTGGTAATCATTGTAAGTAGTTTGTTCGCAACGGAGAAGAACTGGATTTCAGGACGGTAAAAAATAGGGGAAAAGAAGAAGAAGAAATACAAGAAACATGACTGAGGAAGATGAAGCGAAAGGAAGAGAATGGAAAAAAGAAAAAAAAAAAAAGGAAGAAGGGAAAGAAAGCGAAAGAAAAGGGAGAAGAAAGCGAAAGAAGGAAAGGAATATGAATGTGAACGGAATATGCATCAACACTAAAGTAGCAGATTCGGCGTTGAATACTTGGTGCCGGAATTGACTCACCCGTCGGTCATCTATACTGGTCTTCCGGTCATGTCGCGGGACATAATTAAATTCACCATTCTGTCTCCGCTGGTGATGTGGCGGTACAGGAACTGACTGTGCAACGAACTGATTGGCAGAACCCTTACGTCCTGTAATGGGGATGGCCGAGGCCAGTGCCTTTGATGATTTGTTGTTCTTAATAACAGCGGTCTGCGGCCCGGATAATGACGAGGATGCAGGAGGCTGCGGTGAGTTGTCATTGACGGATGCTGCCCCCTCTTCGGAGAAGATGAAATCGTCAATGTTCATGGCATCCGTGCCCTGAGCATGGATATCGGAAGTCTTTCGCAGCTGCTGAGCAATACCACTTGGGGTGTTTTGCTGTTGCGTTGACAGTTGAAGGGCCCTGTGATGAAAAGAAAAAAGAGAGAAGGGGAAAACATGTCAGCCAGCCCCAGGATGATGCGATGAGAGCGAACCCGCTAAAAATAAAACAAATAAAAAAAAGGCTTGGCCAGATCCATCCAGCCTTTACAGGTTTGAATGCACTCCGAGGAGATAGACCAATCAAATTAGAATAACAGAAACATGGGATATGGTAAAAGAAAAGAAAAAAAAGAAAAAAAAAAAAGGAAAAAAGAAAAAATATATATAATACCTATTCTGCATCTGCTGCTGCTGCCGGCGCTTGCGCATATTGAGAGCCATCATGCGCCACGTCAAGTTCTCCATTCGCTGTTGGATATGGTAAAAGAAAAAAAAAAAAAAAAAAAAAAAAAAGGAAAAAAGAAAAAATATATATAATACCTATTCTGCATCTGCTGCTGCTGCCGGCGCTTGCGCATATTGAGAGCCATCATGCGCCACGTCAAGTTCTCCATTCGCTGTTGGTTCGGTAGTTGCTGTTTCGTTTTGCTGAAAAACTTCCAAATCTGGGCAGCCAACGGATCATCGTTTTGCATTTCCTCAAGGCTACTACTACCAGACGAGCCTCCAGCAGCAGTCTCGAGAGATGGAAACAAGGCGGAGCCAAGAACATTTTCCTTTGAAGGCGAGATTGCTTTGCCTCTACTCAAGCCTGTGGTAGTGCGAGGATTGCTACTGGTGGCATTGCTGTTGGCGAGTGCGACATGGTCACCTCGCGTATCCATGCGAGCAAAAATGCGGTCGGTGCTTCGATGAGAGTCGGGTCTTCGCGGAAAGCGGTAATCGTGTTCTGTGACGGTCGGGTGCATCGCAATCGGACTGAGAGCTGCCATAGAATGTCCGGATTGCTGAGAGCAATGCTGATCGGGCAGGGCTGCGCTGCGAAACGGATACCTACAACTTAACTGCCTCTGTATGGAGTACGGAGTACAAGAGCCGTAGTAGGAGGATGATGAATCAGAGTGGGAGGGGTGACAGGAGGGTTTAAAAAAAGAAAAAAAAAAAGGCCCTCCCCCAAAAAAATAAAATAAGAACAACCCCTGTATTAGTTTTTAAACGTAGGTTTGCAGTAGCAGGCGAAAGAGAAGAGGTAGAAAGAAGAAGAAAAAGCTGGCGCCGCGCCGATGCTTGTGTGCGTGAATTGGGAAAAACCGCCGCACTCTGGCCGGGCGGATCCGTGAACAAGTTCCCAAGCAAACAAGCAGGCAGGAAAGATGACTTGCTAATAAATTGTACTCGGTAAATGTGTGATATCGCTTGTGAATAATAAGCTTCACCGTCAGCAGCGTTAGCCTAGGAAAAAAAAAAAAAAAAAAAAAAAAAAAAAAAAAAAAAAAAAAAAGAGGTTCTTGCAAGGGACGCTGAAAGAGGGCCTCGGTGTGTGCGTGGGTGGGAGAAAATGAGTAACCAAGTAGAGTATGGGAGTACGTACAAGGACTTGCTTGTACTCTGAGCGGGCGGGAGCGTCTGCCCTTATTCTGTCTTCAAGGCAAATAGCGAAAGCAGCGGAATGTCTCGTTTTCACCTCGAAAATGCGGGAAATAAAAGTTCAAAGAGTCGAAGAGTCAAAGAGGCACAAGCCATGATTATTCAGAAGCAAAAAAAAATTGAAATGGAGACATTTTCACTAGAATGGAGACCGACCGACCGAATAATACATATTCCCGTCCCCGTACCTGCCGCGCTTTCTCATGATTACAGATTAATGCGATGACCGCTCTTCGCCAACGAATAACCATTAAACGATACCTAGGTACCTCGGCACTAAGTATAGCTACTCTGATTTTGTGGCGTTAAAGAGGACCACTTGAGCACCACAAGTGAGATGGAAGTACTGGTACTCTTCAACTCCTCATACACATATACGTACTCGGTCTAAACTTGGAAAGTGCAAAGTACAGGAACTTGTAAGCTCGTGGCCTCAAGGTCGTGGGGTTCCACCCAAGAACGTGTCTAGGTTCCTGTACAAGCATAATGCAGCTTTTAGGTACTCGGATAAAGTAGCCAGTACTTAGCATCAAGGCCATGCTCAGCTCAACGCTTCTGCTAGGTTCTTACTACCGGACTGGGCATGAGATGAGATGCCACCGCCTCTCATATTTTAATACCATACTAAGGTACATAGTTCATATCACTCAACAAAGCGAACAATACTCATACTTTACATACAGTAGGCATAGGCAGAGACATAGACACAGGTACAGAACAGCTTAATGTTGCAGCAGTGATTATGGGATAGGTAGGAAGAAAAAGTGCGATCTGCCAAGCATGACCAAGGGTATCACCATTTCTTCGTACCTTGTACTTTTGTACCTACGGAGTACCGAGAACGGAGTTGAGCCGCTACCTTTCTTGGATGAATAGGCCCCACCTATGGACTCCACCATTCCGAACCCTTGAGACAGTTCCGCCTGTAGTGGTACCTTGTACATTGTACATACGAGTAGTTCATGATGGATGTAGGTACTATCAAAGAGAGAAGCAAAAGGAATAAATACAATGAAAGTCTCCCCAGATGCGGCGAAAGTAACGTGATGTTCGATGAGACACGGACTTAAAGAGTTGCCGATTCAGAAAGGCTCTCGAGAGAAGAGCCGAAGGCCGAATAAATCAATAAATAAATACATAAATAAATAAAAGAATTTAAGAAAACAGGATGGGGGGACATGAGCGGGGAAGGCATTTTCCTTGCTTTTGCTGTTTCCTTTATGACTCTTTCCTTCTGGTGGTGTTGTTGATCAAGAGCAATGTACTTTGTACTACATACTCCACGCTAGGTTCACTTGACAGACAGACAGACAGACAGACAGACACTTACAAGTACTAGGCAAATGTACTTTAACAGTAATAAATACTCTTCATCACTGCCAGGAATAAGCCTGTAAAAAGTATATATTTGGCTGCAGCGTCAGTTAACATGTGCTTCTGCTTTGCAGCAAGCTAATAGTACGGGCTGGTACTACAACCTAATACCGTATAGTAATGCCTACTACCTATATACCTAGTACTGCGTACTCCGTACTTGAGATACATACTTGGCCCCACGCTATTTAACGTGTATGTACATGCATAAGATCCATGTACTCCCGTTGTACAGTACTCCGTACTACCTACCAGTCTAGCTGCTGTACGCCATACTCCGTAATATATGTTCGAGCAGTACTACTACAAGTAGGTAGGTAGCAGCTCCGACATACAAGTACAAGAATAAGGTACTACGGAGTACTTAGTAGGTACACAAGATACTTCCGGAGTACGGTAAGGCATGCAATGACATGTCGCAGACCGGCTCCTAGTTTCCCTTTATGCGCTCGCTGCCTTGTGGGGGGGGGAACAGCAGGCGTGGGGGGAAGATCAAAAAAATTGGACGATTTGAATTAGTACAATTACTAAATGGTAGTAGTTGCAATGTCATTACGGAGTACTCAGCTTGGAATGTGCCGGAAGTGGGCAGAGAGAGGGGATGAAGAAGCTGAGCAGTATAAATAGCTTCTGGGGAAAATCCGGGAGAAAACGTCCTTTACTTGTACTTGCATTGTATTTAGTAGATATATGGAATAAGTATGCCGACTATAATGTCTTCTCATCTACTCAGTACCGAGTCATGGCTTGCGGAACTAGAGACTGAAAAACTCCGTATGTGTACAGACTTTGTATCAGCGAGTATTACTCCGAAGCACTTGTAGCAGCAGCTTGTTAAATGTCTCTGCCACATATCCGCTGAAGTAGACAGAACGAGGTATACCATCAGTCATGGCTATTACTACTCGTATAACGCTCTCGTCTAGAGAAATCCATATCCGTCTGTGGCGCCACTCTTTGGGCTGCATATATTACTACATAGTTAGTGAGCACAAAGTAATGTATACTTTATATTAAAGAGCTGCGTGGTCTAGAGTGAGCTCTCTCCTGTGCCCTTTAATAGCCACTATTCAAACGCAGGTTCCATGGCTTTTGTGGCGCACAAGAAACACAGACAAGAGCATGTAAGTGGTACGGCGTCTATGCTAGGAAACTGCAGCATTGGGGTTGTATTTGTACCAAAAGAATCAAAATCCATTCCTTATCGCCACGCACGCCAGCTTTATCTTTATCTTGACCTGACCAACTTTTCTGACATGTGCTTGTGGGACTTTCCGCC
>JACBYL010000804.1:0-11222 GCA_015266385.1 Trichoderma oligosporum | reverse complement strand
CTTTCGCCCCCAAACTGAAGCACTTACCACATACAAGAGGGACGAGCATCGTATCAAAGGTTTCGCAATGTTAAGCTGTCAGGGATACGTACTACTTGTACGTATAATAAGTATGTACAAAATACGAATGTGCAGTTAGATGCTCAAAAGTTAGGAGGAATGGGACATACAAAGTACATGAGATGCAATGTACAGCCAACCGCATAACGGCTAATGAGCTCTTTTTAGCAAATCGGCTCTAGGGTCTGTCATGTCCGACCACCACCTTGTACAAGTATGTCCCTTGACTCTGCAGGCGGCAAAAGTCGTGGTGCATGCAACGCCCATCGTTTAAGCAATCGCGAGGCCAACTGATAGCAGACCCCAGTCTGCCACTTTGCTCTCTCACTGGGCTATACCTGTGTCCACTGTGGAGGCAGCTGCTTGCTGGCTGACAAGTACAAGTATTACCTGTACACAAAGCAACATTCTTATATGTACAAAGTAATACTTTACTTGTACGAGCGTGGAATGGAGCATTGCCAACGGCCTACATGCTCGTACATAGCACCAAAGCACCTGGCACAATTTTACAGGCTCTTCAGCCAAAGTCTGTGCCCACAATGGTCGGTCCGGCCGGGATGAGTTATCCCGTTCAGTCAATGGCTGTATCGGTTTTTGCTTGCTCTCACGGGCGAGGCGGTAGTAGTATGGGCGCCGCATACGGACTCATCCCAGCATCGATTGCCTCGCAAGTCTCCGCAACAACTTGGCATTGTACAGATAATATGCTGGTCAAAGGAGAGACATGCCGAGAGAGGGCCGTTCACGGATCTGACCGCAACGCCATAATCTCCTACTTCTAGCAATTCAAAGGGCAGCTGTTTTCAGTCAAATTCGACTTGACTGCTGTTACTCCTTGTACGAGACGTGGCCGAGGCTCGAAGGCCGTGGCCGCTTTGCGATCCGGCCCGCTCCAGCCGGACGCGGGCGTCGGTTCTAGCCTAGCCACAACAAGTTCACAATGCGAGTCAAGAAACAATATTGCCTGATTCTAGACGGAGTGTGTTTGTCGCGCGTCTGCGTGGCGTGACCGGAGGCATCGGCCCCCCCTCCACTTCGCGAACCGGACCAGCACGGAGCTTCTTACTCGGGGCTCTATGAGGTCCGTACCGACAACGCCTCTTTCTGAACATCATATAGCTCAAAGTTCAACAAGATGTATGACTAGTAAACGACTTTTCGATTGTACGCAATTGATAATAGAACACACTTATTTTTCAACTGTCAATTCCGTATAACCAATATGCAAAGGTCCTGATCCACAATTCAAATTTCCTGTGTGAACCACCAACATCTGCAACAACATCTGCAAATACAAGTCCTCAAAACTAAGCGAGAGATATGCATGTTTATTGGGGGTGATCTTACGAAGTAACAAAGAAAAAAAGAAAAAGAAAACCAACCTTCAAGGAAGATTGGATTTAAATGGTTCTTTCGGCTCTATCACCCCTTGCAGCTAATAAGCAGGTATCCATATGCAAAATGCGATAGGATCTCGGTTAACCTAAATTACAGTCCTTCATATAGCAAGGACACTGCCTTGGCAAAGTTATAACCGCCACCTTCTCTTTTCTTTTTTCTCTTTTTCCTTAGAACAGAGTTGTTGATAATCTTATACTGCCCATGTCTTTTTGTAAATTAAATTGAGTAGCAACCCTTGTAGAACCATCAGCTGACGTTTACACAAGTAGACTTCTCACCCACATAAGTACCTGTTGCTTTGCTAACTAAGATTATACCGAATCAAGCTGGTGTAAATATGCCACTACTTACGTCTAGTCTTTTCATGGCTCCGAAATGAGATACTATCCATAGCGGTTCAAGGTTTTTTTTTTCTTCCTTTTCTCTCTTCCTTTTTGTTTATTTACCAAAAATCCAATATCATAAGAGGGCAGACTTGTTGTTGAGTAATTGCCGCGAGAGACATGGGCATGAGCGATATGGGTTCCATGTATGAAGTGACAAACATCTGACTACTTTCTTGGGATGAATATGAATAACATCTCTGTGGTTTAAGGTCTTGTATGAAGTACACATCTCATTTAGTACTAAAGATTCGACTTATTAATTAATACATGTTAAAGTAACACTATTTATAAGTAGCCTGGAAACCGCGTTCAACAAGTAAGTAAACCTCGTTCAATAAGTAAATCATCTAGCTAGATAAGATGTAAGGTTTTTGCTTCCTAGGGCATCAATAACTACTCACAGCTGCAAATGAATTGAGGAGAACAGATATATAATTATATAACAAATTATTACAGACAGTACTCTTCCAATCTATGTTGGGAAGAATCTCATGAACGTAGGTTGAATGCAAGGATGTTAGAATGGCATATGTAATTATAAGGGGAGCAATTTACAATTAGACATTATCAATTATACATGAAAAAAAAAAATTGAAAAATGGAAAAATTGAAAAAACCACGTCATTGTTGTTAGCATGTGTATGAACTGTGTTCTAGGTTGCTATGGCGAGCTCTTAAATCTACAGTATATATCGCTGTGAGAGATAATATGTTTTGGGATCTGGGATTCGGGATTTCCGAAGAGCAGTTACACTATCTATTTGATGAAACTTGGTAAGAAAAACTAGATTTGAGAGAACATTAACTGCAGCTGAAGAGAGACTGTTCGTCCGGGTCTCATACTACGTGGTCTTTAGCAATAAGCTTGGGACATTTTTTTTTTTTTCTTTTTAAAGACCACGTCTAGATTTATAAGAAGGGTGGCCATTGTGTTATACATGTATTTGTGAGAATGCTGGTGCTATACCTACAAATACTTTGCTGAGCATAAGTGGCTAAGTGGTTTTGAGTTTGTAAATACATGCTAAGCCTTTTTGACTCTGCTCTACTCTCTTCTACAATAGATTTATAAGAAGGGTGGCCATTGTGTTATACATGTATTTGTGAGAATGCTGGTGCTATACCTACAAATACTTTGCTGAGCATAAGTGGCTAAGTGGTTTTGAGTTTGTAAATACATGCTAAGCCTTTTTGACTCTGCTCTACTCTCTTCTACAAGTGGTGTCAATGTTAACTCTACTCTACTCTACTCTCATCTACAGGTGGTGTCAATGTTAACTCTACTCTACTCTACTCTCATCTACAAGTGGTGTCAATGTTAACTCTACTCTACTCTCATCTACAAGTGGTGTCAATGAGAGCTGATCTTTGAGTCTAACAAAGAAGAATGGATGGCTGAATACGGTAATACATGTATGCAAGAAACAGGCGGCATTTCGGAAGTATAGGTATGCCTTTTTGAAATGTTGATCTAGTGAGACGTAATTTGGATAAATGATGGATGAATACTTGGTGGTTTCACGTTGCTGTTTAAAGAGAGACATCTGTTTACATGAATATAAAGGGGATACACGTCAGTTTTAGTTCTTATCATGATTGGTATAAGTGCCATTCGTCTGTTACATGATCGTACTTGATGCGTTCACAAAAGATGAAGGTTATAACGTAGGCATATTTACGTACTTCTAGATATGGATGCTATTGACATACTGTAAGTACTTCATGGCTGAACTGCAACTTCACACGGCAAGCAGCTACAAAGATATTACCAAAGGATACATTTTCTATATGAGATATACTTCATGGTCCAAAGAAGATCCAATCCAATACGTCCCCGGTTCCTGTTACGTCTCTGACAGTACAAAAAAGAGAGCGGTACATGATCTTCAGGCTGAAAAGAAGAAAAGGAAAAACTGATACATGAGGGAGACCCGTGATTTGACCGGGAAAAGAACTAACAAAGTACCACGAAAGTACCATGAACCGTACATGGGAAAAGATACCAACGAAGAAAACACTTACCCCTGGGTTTTACTCTTTTTGGGAGAGGCGTGTACGATCTCCCTCTGCCAATAAGAGATAAGAGTCATCAAACCAAAGCAATGAAACCACACTCATACATGTACATTACATGATGCAGGCCAGGGCAGAATAAGCGGAAGCAAGTGATTGATCAAGTTTCACCCCTTCTGCGAGTCATCATCACACACACACATACACACACACATACACTACGCACACACACACACAAACAAACAAAAGAGACGTGTAGCATAAGAGGGAACGCACACCAAAAAGAAAACAGGGCTGAACAGGTTAAAGTAGCCTTCTACCGGGGGGGTCTGCAGGACAATTGACGTCGTTGTGCATATTCATAGCTTCCCTGAAAGGAAATAGCCAAAAATATAAAAAAAAATTAGAAAGAGTTACAATTTGGAGATTGAGGAGTTGGAGTTTATCAGTTGGAGTTGTAGTTGGAGTTTGAAAAAAGCCTGAACAGATCAGAAGGCGTGCGGAGAAATAGGTAGTAACCTGAAAAAAAAAAAAGAGCAAAGCTTCTCCAAAAGAACAAGAGTTGCAGTGACGATCTTTTCTTTTCTTTTCGATGACTGATGTCGTCATTGATGCTGGTTGAAGTGAGATTTTTTGTTGTCACCAAAGCAAAGAATACACCCCTGCGCTGTAACAAAGAGCTAGGTAGGATAGTAGGTAGGCTATTTGAGCATGGGCTACTCCGTACTGCAGAGTGAATTGGCTTCTTTTCATTTGTTTCTTTTTTTTTCAATTCTCTCTCTCTTTTGTACTCGGTAATTGGAATACCAATTCATCCATATTTGGCTATTTTTGTGTGATTCAAAAGGGAAAAAAGAGAGACGTTTCTCAAAGGGGGGTGGTTTGGTGGTTGGGAGGGGAGGAGTTGATGTCATCGTGCTTTTATTATTTGTTTGTGAATCCCCCTGGCAGAAGAAGAGAAGAGCATGTGCTTTCAATGCAACAACACTTACTTTACTTTTCTTGGCAATATGCGTCTGTCCCACCCTGGAGCTGCAAAGCCTTATGTACCGTACAATATAATAATATTTCTTACGTGTAGATGGTGTTGCGGTAAACAGAGTAGACATGCTGTACTTGTGTAGTTGGGGGGGGGGATTACCTGCTTTAACTGGATTGGTGCGGTTTTATGCATATCTTCTCCATGTTCATGCTGGTGCTTGTTTGTGTTGCTTGTTTCAAGTCCCGTTGAGGATACTCATCTTGAAGATGACGTCTTTTAGCATGAATTTCATATGCGATTCATGGGAGAGTGTAGGTTTATGCTTAACATGAGTTTGAGTAAGTTTTTCTTCTCTCTCTCTCTCTCTCTCTCTTGGCGTCTGATAGAATTACCTCGGATAACTCAACTGCTGGGTTACACTTGTTTACTATCTTGAGGTAGTTATTTGCTATTACGTTTCGAACTTATCTGCTCCTTGAAAGAAAATATGACCGTATACTCTTGGCATAGTATTACTCGTATATCCATCCTAGTAGGTACCAGGTGGGTTTGCGAATTGCCTCGATATATGGAGTGATTTACGTGCCGAGGTATGAGTGAACTAAGAAAGCTATATATGCGTGCTTACCTGATTGTGACGTATCTATTTCGTACTTGGTCACGATATTTTGTTTGAATATTCCGTAATATAGCGAGTGAGTGGTATCTGTCTTGTCCTCATGTTGCCATTGTTTTTGTAAGAACTTTCTTGTTCTCATGTTGCCATTGTTTTTGTAAGAACTTTCTTGTTCTCATATTGCCATTCTTATAAGAACTTACTTGTAGTACACGAGACATTAAACAAGACGCAACTACTAATATAACTCAAAGACTGTCGGCGCGAGACATTTAACAAGGTGCAACTGCTAATATAACTCAAAGATTGTCGGCGCGAGTTGTAGATATGATCTATGTGGCGATATGAGGGTAATTCCCTCCGAAAACCCATTACTGTTTCATCTCTAACACATTTAAAGAAAGGTGCTCCGTTGCCACTGAGGCATAATTTTTTGTCCCTCTCTTCCTTTTCTTTTCAACGACATGACTCTTGTCAGCTAGAGCGTTGGCCTCCGCAGTGGGCACTTATAAGCGCGTTTTTGAGTAGTGCCCGTACATACAAGTTGTATGAGTAAACACGGAGTACACATACTACTGAATGAACTCGATGAACTGAGTGAGGGGTATTATTGGATAAATGAGCCGCATATCAAAGATCTGATCGTGGAGCGGGGAGAGGGGAAGAAATATGGCATGAACCAGGCTTTGATCATGGTCAACAGCCAGCTGATGAGACCGCGTGGTGACGGCTCACGTGGCGAAGCTTGCTTTCAATGGTTCTTCCTTGGCAGCTTTTGATAAGAAGAGGCGGGGACGGTACAAAGAAAAGAAGAAGGAAAAAAAAAGCGGCGGAGCGCGGGCAGTAAGTCCCCCTCATGAAGAACGAACTGATAAGAGAGCCTGCTAAAAAGAAAGCATTAAGCATGTTCAATATGAACCCTCGTGATCTTTGTTGAGCATTATATGGCTCAGATTGTACTTCACTTTGAACTCGTGCTAAGTTAGATTGTTAGTAACGCGAGTATCGCTGGCACGCAGATAAAGCCTCAACACAGCTGTGCAGGACCTGCTGCTACTCTATCCTGAGGTCGATTACGGAGTATATTATTCCAACATCAAGCGCTCAAAAAAAAAAAAAAAAAAAAAAAAAAAAAAAAAAAGGCAAAAAGATCAAATTTTGACATGAAAACTTGACATTGGCAGTTGATTCTTATCGATGTGTACCTGCTCATCGGAACAGGAGCGGGGCCGGGTCGGACGGCTCGGGGGAGGACTACTTTTGAACAAGAATCACGGAGGGTGGTGGTCAGCTATATGGAGTGATTGGTTGCCAGACAGTCGGAACATGTGCATTTAGATAGGATGAGGTTCGCTAAGGCCGTAGCCCGAGGATAGGAATGGGGATGAATTGAAAACAGAAACAAGTTTTTTTTTTTTTTTTTTTTTTCCATCTGTCGGGCAAAGGAACATCGTAAGATATCAATATCTTAGAATGGAGAAGGGGGAGGGTTTTATTGTCCCTTTCAGACCAATAACTAATTGGTTTGAAGTTGCCGGAAGCCGTTCCCCGTTCCAAGGCAGAAGCCAAAAGAAAAAAAACCCTCGAACCAACGAAGCGAAGCAGCTGAACCGAGGGAACGCCAACTCGGGGAGCCGTCACTCCCGCAACCCACATAGATCAAGCCCACGGCGCGATTTAAGTGGCCGAGAATCTTCACAGAGCTGTGCTTGTTTTTGTTGACGGCTGATGCGGGTCGGGGCAACGCTACTACTTGTGTATAACTTGTATCTCCCCGCGCGCGCGGGCGAATGGCGTCGAGTAGCGCACGTTGGTTGAAGTCTTGGACAGGAGCTAAAGCATAGTGACACCGAGAAGGATGCGAAATGAAAAGATTTTGAATTTGAATTTGAATTTAAAATCGAATGAGGCTCAGGAGACTGGGTTTGCTGGGTTATCTTGTGTGCTGTGGGAGATGGAAGTAGAACTGAGAGAAAGAGAGGTATGAAAGGATGGATGCCTTGCCGTGTTTTTCTGTGTTTCCCTAGTTGACGAGCGGGGAGAATGTTTCCAACTGCCGGTTCTCTTTCAATCAATTATGACCTTTGGTAAGACTCTGTAATACTTGGTCACCATCAAAGGGTCCTGAATGGCATGACCTAAGGCCTGTAATACCTTGACCTATTAGTAGTAGTACATGCTTTTATATGTACATACAGTATGTGAAACTTGCGAAATTCGATAGTTGTAGTGGTAGCGCGCACATCAAGTCCAAGTTCATAGAAGCAGTGCAGAGAAAAGGTCCCTCCGTCGGTGCATGCATTCTCCGTATTGGCATGCATGCATGCATACCTAAGTAAGGTAGGTAATAGATGTTGCCAAAGACCTTACAGTAACGTCCCGTATGTATGGGGTAATGCTCAAGAGACATCACGATTATGTGTGTCTTCTCCCACCGCCAATTCATAGCTACCTACCAAGTACGGGCACATGTAAGCGGAAAGGAGAGAGATTTCTCTTCTTGTTCTTGTTCTTGTTCTTGTTCTTCTTGTTCTTCTTGTTCTTCCTCCTTCTTCCTATCTTTCGCAATAGCCCCTTATGTACATACTCCGTAGTAGCAAGAGACGGTAGCATCGACAGAAGAGCGGTGGCAGAGGTACAAAGTAACATTGCATCTGATTCGCGTCCTCCCTCTCTCCCCCTTGCTATTCTTCTTTACATGTAATACTACTAACTACTACTACTTACTCCGACATACTCAGCCATTCCAGGAACAGCAACCAGTTGTGAGCTTACAAGTACTAGTTGTATGCAGATCATCACCGTCAGATTGAAGCTTTCTGGCGCGGAAGCGGTGGTGGTTGGTTCCGCGTCTGCTGCTCCCGCCTCCGGGGCAACTAGGTCGAATTCCTCACATCAGAAAGAAGCTGCTATTTTATTGAACTGAGACAGGCGTAATACTTAGTTCTACTACTAGTACTCCGTATGTACGAGTAATTGCACTTGTACGGAGTAGTACTCGTAGTAATACGTTTCCTATAGTAATATAGTAATATACTCCATAGCATATATGCATTTTGCAGTTTGTTATCTTGGGTCCCGTAATTAAACGCTTCCGTCTGCTCCGTACGTACACACAACCAAGTACGCGGGTCAAGCGCTCGAGGCGGTCTCTTCTCTCTCCCCCCTCCCCCCTCTCTCCCCATCCCCAGTTGGTATCCAGTAACCAGTAGTATCAACCTACTCCGTATCTAGTGTCTACCGTATGCCAGCTTTGCGCTGCAGGTGTGATGCTGTGAGTTCGCCAAGACTCCGATTACAGCTCGTAACTGGCGATCGGCTATGTCTTTTGCCCTGGAAGATGCATACAAAGTGCTCCATTAATAGATGCATCTGGAAGCGGGGAGCAAGAGTGCTTCCGTGGCGGTGGGATTTCCAAGTCACGGCGCAAATTCGAGCTCGTCTCCCTCATAGACACATTCATTTGACCTGACTAGGCGAGAGAGAGAAGCTGGTTTTTTCCCTTGCATCTCTCGATTGTCGTGCTATACTGTACAAGTATGTTTTTTTTATATTACAGCTCATTCATTGAGCGGTGTTCGCCTGCAGCTGCGCGGTTTACTTACGACGGTACTTTGTACCTTTTTTTTTTTTTTTGGGTGCCTGAGGTACAGTACAGGTAGCCTCTATACATGTACCTACTGTAAAAGTCAGCTTCCCATGATTCATTTCAGCCTTTGCTTGTTGTGATTTACTATATACAAGTACTATTTTATTTCTCTCTACTAATAACGGGGGAAGCGGGATCATGTTCATTTAACTGCTCCCACTTTTACTTACCACTTGGAGCGCAGGTGTCAAATAACCTTACAAGTACTCCGTACTGGTACTCTTACTACTTGTACGAGCTGATAGTACGGAGTACAAAGTACTTTTCTACATACAAGTATGGAATACCCACCTGCCGCCGGCCCGTCTTGAATTAGCACCAACCAAGCATGTACCTTTATCAAGTACTGAACTGTTAAAAGCTACTAGGAACTCCGTACTAGGTACTTAGACTTTGGGGGATAAGACCCGCTCATCAAACAAATACAGTAAACTATCAACAGGCGGCACCTTAGGAGAAGCAAGGGGGAAGAAGCATCATGACCGCCTTTTTTGACCTGCACTATTGCGCCCGTCTTCGCTGTCAAAGGGAAAAAGAGAGGAGTACGGAGTACGAGTACTGTGATAGTTTATAGCAAAGCCATTATCGGGATACGGTGAAGGGAACGAGACTGGGGAGACTTTACAGGTCGAGATTTTTTTTTTTTCTTTTTTTTTTTTTCTTTCTTTTTGTAAACGCCAAAAGGTTTATTATTTATTACCGCCCCAAAAGGTTGCGGTAATTACAGGCAAAAGTTTGGTTTCTTTATAGTTGGTTAGTTGCCCGTAAATAATCTTGAATCCGCGTACGAATTACTCGTATTTGTATAGGTAGCACTCGCTACAGAGAATGTTGCATGTACGAGTCCAGCTGGTCTCTCGGCTCTCGTTCTAGCAGTAAAAGACAGCACGAGTAATTTCGTGAGCCAACTTGAGGCTAATACTTTGTAATCACGGGCGGTGGAAACGAGGCGGTAAATCATCTTGTCGATGAAAATAGTTCTTCTCCCCCCCCCCCCGCTTTTTTCTCCCCCCCCCCCCGGTTTTGTACATACGTACCTACTACATGTACTTGCTTGGATATACCCTGTTGAATCCCCACAAGCTAGAGTAATGAGTTATATCATGACGGGGTTCAAGGGATTTTATTTTTATTTTTATTTTATTTTTATTTTTGTCCTGTTTTGTTTTCTCGCTGGACGGAACGTCTGGAAAAGCATTCGAAGCCACAACCCTGGTTGGCTCCTCGTCGCTCGCTGCTCGTCGCGTCCACGTGCCGCATGCCGTGTTCAGCACCTGAGAGAGAGCTTGAGCGCGGGACCGGAGGTTGCGCGCCTTTTTGAGGCTGGGTTGGGGGGCTTGGTTGGTCTGCGAAGGATTCTGTTTAAAATTTAATTTCATTCGTTACTTCGTTTCTGCCACTAAAAAAGACTCTGCCAACCGGGTCCAGAGTTTCCGGAACCATGGAAGCTTCCGCTGTTTATTTTAATTTACTTCCACCACGTACTTTGTATTATGTCCGTGTTGCCGACTGCGGCAAGGCATTGAGCAAAATACAAATAAAATAAAAATAAAAATAAAAATAAATAAAATAAAATAAAAAAATACCCAAGAAGAAGCCACCGTTTTCATCGCGGTCTTACTCGTACAAAGTGGTACCGCGTGCGATACGACTCACGTCAGTTAACTGCTTTTTGCTCGGGCTCTTTTGTTGCCACCAAAAGGCAGCAAGCCAAAAACACCGCCCTTGGCCGCAAGCACCCGTCGTAATCAATCGTGAAGGCCCATCAAACTCACATCCCATGGCGACCAAACCCCGGCCTTGTCGCCAGCTTTAGTACTAGTAGTAACTACCTAGTAGCAGCAGCAGTTATTAGTACTCCATAGTAGTAGTAGTAAGTAGTATTTATTGATTGCATGTGCTGTTCCAGGCCAGGCCCCCCTCCTTCTTTACCGACACTATTACGGAGCACTTAAGTGGTACTGTTACCACTTACCTGTACCTGTACCTGCACGGAGTAGTGCTACAGCGCCTCGTTCAGGTCAGTTTAGTAGGCAGAGCAGAGCGCCCCATACCACCGCCGCCATCTTCGGCCTCACCTCTTCTCTCCTCCTCTTCCATCATATTAAACCT